>JARQST010000316.1:49438-77841 GCA_030142225.1 Pachycephus smyrnensis | reverse complement strand
TTCTTGGGTGTGCCCTAAAAATGCCCGTACGGGGCCCTATTTTAATATTGGACGCCCGAAAAGATTTCCACACGGGAAGAGAATCCGTACCCGTAGATAGACACTAGGGCAATTGGCCAGTGCGCACCCTCGGGAGGAGCCACTGAGGTAGCTTGCAGTGATAGTTAATTTCCCCGCGACGAGGCAGCACCCTAAAGTTCCACGGACCTGGTGTGACGCGTGCCGGTTCCGTCCTGTCGAGACGTTTTGCTTACGAAGCTCGACGGTCGTGGATACACCGTAGACAGAGACGATGAGGTAGGTCGCCTCGCGGAGGTAGCTGACGAGGTGGCTGGACCCGCTCCAGGCAGGGAGAATAGTAGGTGGATTTCTTGTTGCTCGTTGATAGCCGGTTGTGTTATCGATGGCGTTTCCAAAACCTGGGAAGGAACTCGAGCAGTCGATAAAGTGGTTTCTCTCCAACATCGGTAGAACTCCCGAAGGTAGCTGGGCATCAAGCTGGATCGTAGCTGGCAGATTCCCCTCCCGTACGCAGCAGACGATGACGTTACGGTAGCGCGTACAGAAATACAATTAAAAAATATGGCTATCGGATATGAAATAAGGAATTCTAAGGTAGTCCCCCGAGCCTTCGCCACTGGACACGGTTGCTCCCACGGGTTGTAAACCCAACCCGCACCTTATCATTACTGTAACCTAGTCTTGTGAAGTGCATTTAAAAATTGCAACGTCACAGTGTGTATCCAAATGTCTGGGTCAATCGTTAACCCGGCGTTAGTAAGGTGGGGTATCACAGACCCCAAAGATTTTAAATTGACTATAACTTTTTAACAACGCGTAGCAGTGAGTCGTGCCTTAGTGTAGCTTCCCCTCCCGTAACCCGCTACTGCGTTTTTATTGTGTAAATTTACAGGACACTTAAACAATACGTAATCTAATATTGATTAAAAAGATATGGATTTCTATAACATACTACATCATTTAGGTGGGTCTGTGGGATCCCACCTTACCACTTTTGTTACATTTTCCCACCTCATCAGCGCCGTGTTAACCATTCGGATTTAAATATACAGAAAAAATCATAAGCATCCAGATCAAACAGTACCTTTTGCAAATGTCGAGCACTTAAAGTGTTAACGTCCCGCAACGACGAAATTAATTTTTTAGCAACGGCAAATGCATAAGATGCAAGTGCATACATCAAACGGTCGTGCCTCAAGGTAAATCTGTTGCCCCCAATATTTACTGTGTGCCATTAAAATTCTAGCGAAGGATCTGTGTATAAATACTAATATAAATTTTCCATTGGGCAGGCTATATTATACAAATTACTAAATTGCTACATTACGAATACAATATTCTACACAACTTTTGTATGAAATTACTGTTGGAAGTGTTATGCATTCTTGGAACGGATAGTAGAATATTAAATATAAATTGCATAAAACATACATAGTAATTTTTATCATGTGGTTATGAGAAAAATTTCCGGGACAAAAATTCTGGCAGATTTGTGGCGTGAACACTGGCAGATTTTTGTGTGCAAACAGGCAGATCTCGGTTGGTGGAGTAGTTGCAGAAAGATAGTTGAAGAGTGCCGGAAATTTGGTCAAAACCCGCCATCTTTTTGCCACTACTCCGTCAACCGTGATCTGCCGATTTTCATCCAAAAATCTGCCATAGGTTCCACACCGCAAATCTGCCAGAAGTTTTATCCCGGGAACCTTAGATATAGAAAATTGGTTATACTGTTAATATTCAGAAAAATATAATACATCAAACATGCACTTGAATTAATGGAATAAAAGTGTAATTAAAACAAAATAAAAAAGATGAGTACGTGTGTTACACATCTATTTTGTTTTGCCGGGAGTGGGACTTGAACCTGCGATTAGTCGGGATGCTCGAAGTGAGGAGTGTTGACATTCTACACACGGAGCCATCAGTCCAATTTTTAAATTTTAATTCGGATAAGAAATATATTGAGACGTTTCGCAAGTTTAGAGGAGCCGGAATCGCGTGACTTTTGAGGAGGTTTATGCACTGGGCAGGCGTCTATTGAAGTGTAACACTTATAAAAATTTCACCCATTGGTTTATTATCCTATAAGGTACACTCTAAATAAAATCACGTTTGCTCTTTCATACTCTCTCACACGCACTCTTCTAAATTTGTACAGTATTTCGTTGATCGATCGACGACAAGGAACGTACCTGTCTGATTTCTTTCTATCCGTGACTATTAGATTGAGTAGGAGCAGGAGATGCAACACATCGGATCACACAATGTGTCTGGTGACTGCACTCCGGCGGATAGCCAGGCTGATAATAATTCGGAACTCGAGAATATCACAATGATCTCCGTTCACCGAATATATTATCTGTGGGAGAGCTTTTGACTGAGACTGCTACTAATCACAATGACGTTCGGAGCTGAGCTCGTTAGGTGTTTTATTTGGTGATTGGGTTGATTTCTGACAGCGCCGGCAGGATGACTTTGCTGCACAGAATTTATAAAGGGATAGCAGATTTCCTGATACTTAGATGAGATACTATGCTTTCTGAGACCAGAAATTGCTTAAGGGTGAGCTCCCACAGTTTGCAGTACGATACTGTTCACTGGTTTGCTCTGAAGAGCGGGATAGGTTCCCTAACTACCTGTTTCTAATTTTGTTCTCTAGGATTTTACTGCTCCTTGTTGCCTTTCGATGTACCCCGGTCATCTCGAATGATCGGAATCCAGTGACTTCCTGCCGAGGAAGCCGCTGTTTTTATCCTCAGAAGGAATACGTTATTTTTAGTGGTGACAACGATTCTTGTTATTGAATGCTGTAATTTTTAATTTAATTTTAAAGTTTTGATTTAAAGTAATGGGATTAGCGGTTGGATTATCTACCGGCTATCCTGTGTTTACATTTCTTCCATTGGGCGCGTGCCCGTTGGTTACGCCTAAGAATTGTTTGTTTTGCTTACTTATTCCTATCTGTCACTATGACGAATCTAGAATACTCAGAATATTAAAAAGAATAATCTCTAACATTTTCTCCTCAAGAATGTCGTTTTGACTGATTCTAGGGTATTATGTAATATTAGGGATTTAATGATCCTGATTTCCTATACCTTTATCGGCATCGCTGTGAGAGGTTGATAGGATTGTTGAGGAAATTTAGGATTTGGGAAGTTCTCTCAGATACAATTATGCACAACCACTGTGCGCTATGCACTTTTATGTGGCGCTCTTGATGTATCCATCATCGAGAATGGATACCTGATGAGGAAAAAGGATAAAAGATAGAGGGGTATAAGGACGGAACATTACAATATATAATGGCCAATAACTGTATACCGTATGTCCCATCCCAAGTAGGACACCTGAAGTTGCCGCGTTCGAGAGCGAGTTTCCCCCTCGTTTTCGCGCAAAAATCTAGTGACATCGGCCAGGGATCGAAATTTTGACATTTGTTTGTCGTAAATTTCTTACAACGGTGAGAACATCTCCCAATTTGAAGAATTTGTATTTCTGTTGGATCTGACACCTGATTGGTCCACTTTAAACCTAAATAGCTCGAAAACTACTTGTCGCAGAACATTTTTCTAAACGGGCTTTTCTTCGTCTTGTCGTCACGAATACGCTCGTGCAAGCTTTTGCCTTAGTTCTGCATCACCCTGTATATTTGATAATTCTTCTTTATTTTTAATAGGATTTATGTGACATTAAAAACGCCATATTTGAGTCCCGTTTATAAACACGCCTAAAAGTTTCTCAATTGACTACTATACATCGACAGGACCTCCTTAAGGCTTGACAGTCCAAGACTGAACCAAGATCGGTCCTATTGCCAAGTGTTGACAGCTCCTACATGGGCGTACGAATGGCGGGGATTTGGCAGATTAAAGGCAGCCAAAATATATCGGTAAAAATATTATCATCATAGCCGTTGCATGATTTTTCTCTGCCTGTAATCCGCCATTTATAAGACATTTTTCAATCTGCCTACACCTGCTAGTAATCCGCCACTACCGTTCAAGTTGCGCAAGAAAAACCCTACCTATAATCTGCCAAAAACTTGCCATCTCATATGCTACTTCCAACTCTTCAGAAATCTGTCATTTATCTGCCTTGATTCATCGGCGTTAAATCTGCCTAAAAGTTATTCTGCCACTGCCCGCCAAAAATCCGTCGTTTTTCCGCGTCGTAACGTCGTATCCGCCAGTTTGATGCCACAAATCTGCCAGAATTTTTGTCCTGGGTTTTTATGATATTTTATGTGTTCAAAGACTGCTACATTTTCTAGCTTTATGCATTTATAGAATATATTTCCCTTAGTAAATATAAATCTGATCTTGATCTTCAGTAAATTGAAGTATGATTATGGGGTTTGATTATGAGGTATATGGGTTACGTTTGTTCGACATTTTAATAGCTTTATTGAAAATATACATATGCATTGTATCTAATTTTTGTATTAATAAGGAAGTCGATTGAAATTAGGATTAAACGTCTTAAAAATTCCTATGTTTTAGATTTCCTTTTTACGCCTGCGTCTTACATTCCCACCATCTGTGACACTCGCTACTATGCTTATCAATGGGTGAGTGTTAATGGGTTAAAAATGTTTAATTCATCGATTGGATGGTCGGTTCGCTCGAGGGAAAAATATCCATTAAATTAATTTAATTAAATTAAATCCGATCCTTTTAATTGGTTTGATAAAAAACGAATTATCTGTGGTCTTTCTGTGCTTTCTTTTCCAAAAATAATTCAATTTTATTTCTAATTGCAAGTTTAAATGTTGCATTTAAAAAATTCATTGTTATTTCTCACAAAGATATCCTATATGAAACATACATAAGTGGAGACTCGTATATTTTAAATTAAACTTGCAATCATTAACCCTTCACGTATGGATCATATACGTACATATATGGACCTATGCCACGGTTCATTTACATCGCTATATCTCGACAAATACTACAGATATCATACATTTCCAAGAGATTTATGAAACGTAATGTTTGGCCTGTTAGATTCATTATTTTTGATTCATAATTATTTGAGGTCTCGTTTGAAACTTATCCGTCGTTGAAGTGAAATTTTCGGTGCCGCGAGGTCCTCGTACGTGAAGGGTTTCATATTATTGTAAATTTCCATTTATCGTACAATTATATAATGCGCTCAACATAAAAATTTCTTGGTCTTTGTTTCTTTTTTGGATTTATATTCTTAGAGTCTGTATGTAGTTGTCTCAATTTGTATGCACTTAACAACACTTATCTAAATCTTGTAGCGAAGCAGGCCTAGGCACCTGCAAACAAAGGTCACGGCCCTGAATATGAGATGCCCAATCCACGACGCGCGCGGGGAACTATGAGTAGTCAGTAAAAGAACAATAGGATTGTAATGGAGTGCAGGCGATTGTCCTATAAATAAATCATCTAGTGCAATACGTCGTGAGTAAACGAACTCGAAGACCCTGCAATTTATATTGTCATACAATCTGTTAAATCTGAAGAGAGTGACAGATTTAATAATATGGGATGGAAAAAATGTGTTGCAGCGCTTACGCCATTATTTTTGCCATTTCAGCACTGACGTACGCGTTAAATAAGCGTGGTATGGGTCTGCGTCCTGGCCAAGTCTCGTTTTCACCCCTTTTAGTTACCATTAATATTATGCATTTATTTACTGCCTATTTATACTGTAGCTACGATAATGTTTGCTCGCTTTTACATGTTATGCTGAGATCAGCAAATTAACGACAGCATTCAATACACGGTGTTATCCTAACCTAGAACTTTTTTCCTTTACAATTTAATTTTGATACATTTCATTTTGATATACTTTGCTATTAATGAATTCTGTTAAAACCAATTGGTATTTTTTATCTGGGTAAAATGCTTTGGATGTATTTCGATTCAAGCTGTAAAAAAAAGTTTTCCCTCTTGCGACGTTATCACTCGATATACGTGTGCACACATGAAACTACTGAGTACCTATTTTAAAATTCACTGCCAGTACAGTGGGCATCGTCGTACCTCCTTATCTGCATGCATCCGAGAGAAATACAACTATTTCTAGCAGTACTGCTGATAAACTCTAAAATATATCTTGAATAGTTGTCTTAACAATTACTTATTTGTATCAAAGCCAATTCATTGGTTGCAGATATGACAAAATTGAGCATAATTGGTCCACAGGAAATAAACTCTACCTTAACCAATTTGCAGCATACGGTATACTGGTGATACTAGTATCTGTCTGTCATAACGAGCGATACGATATGCTTAAATGACAGGTTTCGAATGTTCCTTACATTATTACCTTCGATAAAAGTATGCCTACGTCTAAACGTCCAACATGCTCTTCCATCTCAATTTCTTTAAATAATGAGATACAGCAATTAATAAACTTCTTTCTATCTATTATATAATCTTTAAAAAATAAACTTCCTTTGTGATCACTTATCATTTTTGCAACCTTAGATCTATTTCGCTATCCTAAGCAACAATCACCGATGTTCAGCAAAGATTGAAAAACGACCCAAGCTGGGACCAATCTTAGCTGCCAAGTCTTAGTTTCCAATGGTGGACCGAGAACGGTAAAATTCTTGGCAAAACCTTGGTCCAACGTCGGGCTGAGATGGAGTTCATATCAATATATTCATTTTCAGCGAGATCTTGGGCCAATTTTGGTCCAAATCTGGGCCCAGGCTTGACGTTGAGGAGTTTGTTGCATTTAAGGGCTTACATCTATTTCGCGGCCAAAAAAAGGGTGTTTTCGTGAATTTTTTCGGGGGAAAATGGTTGCAGGTTTTCAACTTTCTTTTTTTCACAGTAAAGAGTATGATTTGTAGTATGTTTTACAATTTTTTTATTAAAAAGTATTCGTAAATGTAAGAGATACAATAAATTTCGCAGACCACCGTTTAAAAAAGGTCCTTCGCGGTGACCACTACTGCTCGGAAACAAATCATCTGAATTCAAAAAACCAAATAGATTTAGGTTTTCTATCGTATTATCTAGTCTTTAATCGAAGGATTCAATAAAATAATGATTTTCGAGAAAATGGTCACCGATCGAAAGTGATCGTCAAAATTTCGGTGAAAAAAACACTATATTTTCTTTGATATAAAAAAAAGTATGCATAAAAAAAAATCCTTCGATTAAGGACTGTCTTTTGATGTACAAAAAATGTATGCAAAATTTCAAGTAGATCGGTCTTGTCGTTTTTGAGATATCGTGGTCACCGATTCTGAAAAAGTCATTCCGAGAAAAACGCGTTTAAAGTTTCGGGTCGGATATATACGTAAATAAAATGTAATTTATTACTTCTAAATGGAATCATCGATACCCGGACCATACAGAGAATATTCTTGATTGGTTATATTATAAGAATCCGTCGAAAACGAAAAATCGATTTTTTCAAAAATTTCAACTAGATGTAAGCCCTTAACCAAGCTTCAGCGAAATCTTCGGCCAATGTTGGTCCGAGTCAGGGACTAAGTTTAACAGTCATAATATTTACTTGTATTTTATTGCACTATATGAATAAGTCTTATTTATTTGGTACATACGTGTGTACACTTACCATAGTGTGCGTGTGTTAAAGATTGTATCTCGTGAAAATTCATTAAAAAGTTTTGTGTTAATTAGGGCCTTAAGGAAGACCTGTACCTCAGTTACGTGAAACATAATACGGTTATCACTTATGTTTCAATATCCTAGTGGTCAAGGAGGTCGATTGCCAATCTATCGGGTCCCAGGTTCAAATCCATCTTTGGGAGGAATATTTGAAATAGTCCAAAAAGTTGAAACGGCAAATAAACGGTCCGCAGAAGTCTTGAGTAAAAGACAAGTTAACAATGTAATAAAAAACAATTGTTTTTAATTTAAATGTTTATTTTTCGTCTATCGGACCAATATTATTGGACCAAGCTTGGTTCAGAATCCAAGATGGCTATCAATCTTGGGCCAGCAATGGCAAGAAGTATTGGACGCGTTAAAAATGCTGTTATCATTCCAATGTCGGGTCGAGACTTGTATGTTAAAGTTTGAACAGAACTTCCCAATATTGGACCGAGACTGACCCGATTCTCAGTTGTTGGCTGGAATACTATCTTTGCGTTTTCCTCATACTAAACACCCCACCCACCGAAACCATAAATACAAAGCATCTCTAAACCGTAGAGAATAGTGAATATAGTCTGGACGTTGTACTAGTAAGGCCGGATTTATATTACAGCCTGGTGCGGACAAAGCGCTATTATTATAGAATTTGGTTTTCTGGCGTTGTTTCTCTTACTGAATTCATTCTTCGAATCGCTGGGTTGGGTTCTCGTCTGACCCCAGTCTGATATATTTAGTGAAAATACATTTTCTTTACAACTTCAACCTTAGTTTCTCACTTAAGGAACACATGAATTCTATTTGGGATTTATGAAAAATAACATTTTTTAGCGATATCCATAGTCACACTGCTATCATTAAGTTGGATCGGTAGTCGGAAAAAATAACCGTGGAAAAAAGATCTGATGGGAAAAAAGCCCATGGAAAAAATACCCGACAGCGGGTGCGACAGTGTGTGGAAATGAGTAGTGGTAAATATAACAAAAAGAAAGTAACAGGA
Organism: Pachycephus smyrnensis; assembly: GCA_030142225.1. NCBI lineage: Eukaryota > Metazoa > Arthropoda > Insecta > Hymenoptera > Cephidae > Pachycephus > Pachycephus smyrnensis. The sequence continues at coordinate 69,216 of JARQST010000316.1, read as the reverse complement.
AAAATGGCCCTTAAGTTATTGGCACGTGCCGGTCTTTAATTTTCATTGAATATTTCGAATTTTATTTCAATATTCGCATGAATATATGTCGAAATTGCATAAAATTTTTGCATTACGCAGAATGCATCATCTGCAATAACAGATATTTGCCTATATTATTACTGATCCTCATGGTGGTTTAGTTATAAAAATATCGTCGGCGAGCGAGCGAAGCGAGCGAGCCCGACACAATAATGCAATGCTGTGATGAGTTTGTATGTTCATGGCTAGGTAAGGTTAGGATAGCTTAGAGCTCCAATTATTCCACCTTCAAAAGTTGTTGCCACCCTTATAATCATTTCAATTCATTTCATTCAAGTTCAACGGATTTATAATTTGCCGTTGAATATTTTGCAGTTAGGAGATTTTATAGAGACGTTCTAAAAGTTTTAACTGGCGGCCAAAAGTTTTTCTGGGGGCTAATTTTCCTAAATTCGAAAACAATTCTTCGAAAATTCTAATGATTCTACACTCACACCAGAGGTGCCTAGCTCCCGCCCCACTATTCCACACATCCTACCATTGCAAACAAACCACACGCAGTCCACAAATATCGTAATTGTCCCCCTTTTTCCGTGGATTTATTTTTCGAGGTTATTTTTCCCTAGATTCAGTTGGATTATAACATAACTTTCTTTGGTTCTTCATTTGGTAGTTTTGCAAGAATTCTTGTGCATGCTTTTCTATTGTATTATTTCTACTGCTACTTTCCTTTTTTGAGCTACAGGCGATTGTTACTCGCAATTTTTTATTATTTCCCCCTTCTCTCTGCGGCTCTTCCGAGTTCGTACATGTTATCCCATATATATAGTAGTGAGATAAATCTAGAAAGCTGAAGCCACGCGGAGATGAAAAAAGAAACTGATGTGAAAGAAAAACTCTAGAGGGTAAAACTATACTAGATACTAACCTTTACTGTACAAAGTATAGAATACAAAGGCATGTTGAGTGTGATATATTTATTCCGTAGCGGGATTTTCGCTTTACGGGGAATGTCGAAATATGTGATACAAAAGATTAGTGTTAAAAAGGTTTTGTACACTATATTAAAGGTTAAATTGAAAACCAAATTCATTGAATAAATAAATATTAATCAACGATAAATGAGTTATTATTGGGTCATACTCTATAGAAAGGGACTTGCTTATAGTTTGAATGCACTCAAGTAAATTCGAAGACTAGATTCGCTCGGAAACCTTGCAATTTGCACAGATGACGTCATCTGTGGTATCAGAACGGATTCGTCTCCTCATATTTTGTCTGATGCGCATGTCTTACAGGTCAGGCAGAAATGTCGAGTGTCTTGCAAGGAAGTGGGATGCTGGAGGACTTCCTTCAAGTAGAGTGGCAGGTGAAATAAGCCATTGTCCTTTGGTGCCAGACATACATTGATGTGACCTTTGTAGCAAAAAATACGTGTAAAACTGGAGCCAGGCTACAAAGAATCTCACCTGCTCAAAAGGTGAATGTTATTCATAAGAGGGATTAGGAAGTTATTGAAGTAAGAATAAACAAACGAAATTCTAGAGACGTTTTTGGAAGCTTAGAAAAAAAATATGGCTCTTCTTTGATTATGTGTTCTGCTCGAATAAACTTTCACCTTGAAAGACTACCGAATAAAGATCGGAAATAGAAAGAAACAGGGCGAAAAGGGTCCTGCACAAGATAGTCCTTAAGGGTATAAAATCTTCCCCTTCTTTTTTAATGAAAGCGCACGCGCAGCTGTATCCCCATTTAGTGAGATAGAGTGAGTGCGTTTCCACCTACATCGCATTCCCAGCTTTTGGCCAGCAGCTAGTTCCAAAAATGACAACAAAAAAAACACGAGAAAACAATGGAGCCCGGAATTGCTATTCGAAAGTTTCCCGTATAGGAGTTACATTTTTTCTTTATAGAAGAGCCACTTTGGGTAGGGACCTGGTATCAGTGATATTGTACGTGTACGAAGCGAACGTCGTTTGAATAAAACGGGAGTGTCAACTCCTTGTTCTGACCGAAGATTTTAGTGGAAATGCAAATAAGAGAGGAAACAAGAAGAAAAGAGAGAAATTGCGTTTCTGGATACCTTGAAGGTGCGGACGCTTTCGTTGGCGGGTGGAACGCATGCGCGACTACGAATTGCCTACGGGGGGTGGGTCGGGGTTGGGGGAGGGGGCGCGGTCACAGGAACAGGACCGTTTCTCTTTAGTTGGGTTTGGTACGCGCCCCGCGACTGACGTTTGTACTCTGTTACGTCTTTCACTCTTTAACTGCGATTGTTGTATCGTTAATAGACGAGCCGCTTTCATCCCCCGTTAAGTGTTTTTTTCTGTGTGTGCGACTATCGCGCTCTTATCCAAGATATACGTAAACTACACTGTCTGACAGGCATCTCGAAGAGTCCATTCACTTTTCCTGGGATACACTGCAATCTTGTGCACCCGACATCTCTGCAGACAACAAAAACTGGTAAAACTTGCAAAGTTTACGAAAATTCTTTATGCTTCTCATGCAGTGTGTGCCATTGTGTATGCGATTTTAATAGGGATTCGATGACAAAAACTAACTCATTCCTTGTACCTGATGTTCATGGTTACTGTTGGTATCTTTTTGATCGAAATAAAACGGTCTCGGATAGTGAAAAAATATTACCCTCAGTAAACTACTGCAATGTTTGACAATATAATATCACCTGATATTTATTGTGTAGAATTGAAAGTTATTCGACTTGTTTTATACGTGAAACTTTTATTTATTGACTTGTAGAAAGGTAACGACAGTGCATCATTTGATATCAGTGCTTGATCCTTTGACTTAGATTAATTGAGTGTGTAGTTCACAATTAGAAATTTTATCAATATTAAAGAAGAATATTTGTGTCGTATTTGTGCATGTAAGATGCTTTTCCGCAGGTGTTCTATCAGATATCTTTAAGATAAACCGCTTAGCTTCAATTTGTATGAATCGTAATGATTCGCATGGCGGGGCGAGGAATATTTTTAAATTAGCGTCTGAAAACTTAATGGATACATTTATACAAAAGTTTTTTTATTGTCATTGAAGCAATTTCTACACTTTGTCCCGATTGTTTCATAATTCTATCTTGAATAAATCTTTCATATCTTTCATGTCGTTAATTATCTTTTATATCTATACTTACATTCAAAAAGGTATTGAAATGATATGCTAACAATGAAAAGAATAAGTTCAAATGATGTTTTCTAGTCAGACTATATTTTTCGAATAATTAGATATTATGTATTATGTATATGTTGCTCATGATATTAACTGCCAATAAATGCTATTCTGTATTATTTGAAGGAATTTTTAAGATCTGTTCAACAAGAATTTTTTTTAAGAAACATTATGCAACATGTTTATTCTCCGTATTTCCTTTAACGAGCTGAGAAATATGATGAAACGTGTTACGCGCTTGCTTATTTAATAATCAGATGGGTTTTTTCATAGTGGATGCATATTTATACAGAATATGTTACAGTACACATATGCTATACTGGGTTATTTAGGAGTATTGCACTACCTGAAGGTGGTTCTACCACAGAAGTCGAATGGATAGGACAATTCCAATTGGTGCAATACTCTTGAATAATCCTATATAAACCATAGCAAAGTCATTTCATATCTCAAAAGGATTGAAGGTTGTTGGACAAAGCTCTATATCTGTATCTAAATAAAATTTTATTTGTTATGAGCAAAATGTATCAAATTTTATTAGTTTAACGGGAGTTAGACGTCGGTGGTGGCCAAAATCGTGCTAAATTAGATCGAACTGCTGATTCATTTTATTATCTTTCCTTTAGGTTATATTAATCCAATAAATTAGTATTAACTTAGTAAACGTTCTAAAAAATACCGAAAAAATTGAACTAAAATATTAAGTTCAACCAATTTGATGAGCATATTAAGTGAAGGTGCAAAAATGGGTCATGCTGTGGATGCACAATTTTCGGTACACATTTTTTGAAGACTACTTAACCAATTACAAATCTCTTAGTAGTGTTTCTTGTTAACATTTTGCTTAACGTAGTAGGTAATTAATTTTTCAGTTGAATGAAAATAATAATTATGACACATCTTTTTATTCTCTTTAATAAAAATGATGGGAGAATGTACCATACTTAAGACTGCCATTTTGTTTGCAGCTAATGATTTATAATAAATCATTAACCGGCTTCGTTTCTTGCAACATTATTCAGAATCTCCACCAAAGCCCAATATGGTGTTTTTAATATTTTTCGAGAAATGTCTACCGAAAGTTGTGCATCCAGAGCATGAAGCATTTTTGCACACTTCACTTAATATGCTCATAAAATTGATTGAAATTCATATTTGAGTTCAATTTTGTTGTTTTTATCTTATAGAATCTTTACTAAGGTAATAAAAATTTGCTCGATTAATATAAATTAAAGGAAAGATGACAAAATGAATCACCAATTTCAACCACAGCCGATGTCCAACTCCTCTCAATAACAACTTACGCATCAAAGGATTATCCGTAAACTATTTCTGGTAATTTCGCTAGGTGTCGAAAGTGTATGCTAATATGTTAAAGAAAACCGCTAAATGATACTCCCAAAACTTTGTCAAGTTTGCATGACGATCATAGTTTCAAATTGAGAACGCCATTGGTAAATGAAAGATATTCCTATTACCAGATTGCAAGTACAAGAAATATTCATAACATTGCATCCTTGGCATCTGAAACTCAAATAGTATTTGTTGATAATCAGAATGATTATATTTAAATTGTATACTTATTACAGAATTACATAGACGCAATCGTACGTATCGTGTATACGGGTACGAACATGTGAAAATGCATATACAAATATGGACAACTGTTATAATAAATTTGAGTTCGATCAGTTTACAAATTTGTGTGAAATTTCTGACGGGCACAACACATGAAACCATATGTATAGAACAATCTCCATTACGCGAACCTTCCGTACTAATTAAGCTTTGTTATTAATGATGGTTTTGGCCTCGGGCATATCGTAGAATCCATATTTTCTCAAAGAGATTAATTAAGTGGAAAATATCTTAGTTATTTACCTCCGATATTAAGAACATTTTAGTCCCTTCTGATAACATTTTTTGTTGGAGATCACGTAACTGCCTCGGGTCAAAAGTGATCATCAAGAATGAAAACTACTGAACACTGCTCCAATTGGAAAACCAATGGCAATAACACAAAACTCGAAGCTAGAAACAATTCGTTTTTTTTTTCGCTTATCAAAAGATTATTAACGATTATGAAGTAATCTTTCTTATTTCTCTTGAAATGTTCTTGCAAATTGATAGAATCATTTTATCGCTTCATGCATTTTGAAACATTGCTTTGCTTCTGTATTACAAACAACCTGTATAGAGATCTTGGAATTTAACGAACAACTTGTGTTAGTGGTAGAATCTACGAATTTTATTTTCCAGACGTGAGTGATTTCTTTGTTTGAGTTGAACTTTACACTGGTATAAATAAAAGATTCTCGACAAGTCTATATTTGCGTATAAGAAAAAAACGAAGGTCTTTATATTTTTAATATTAAATTATCAATTTTTATGCTATCAGTGGAAAGAATCGTTTTTTTACTTCCCACACGAAACTCGGTAATTCAGGCCGTGAGAATTCTGTAACAGACATTGCACTCAATTGCGACTTTCTTTCTGTTTGATATCTCTTTCGAAGCGCTCCACCTACCGTCTGGAAATACACATCGTTCAGAGGAATTCTGATTTCATTATTCTTAAGTTATCCCGCGTGTATGGTTTGTACTCTTTACTCTTGTATCGTCTGTACGTTTCATTTTTAAAGAAAAATTAGGTACTATCCACGTTATCGCCGTTTAATGTAATTTATCCGATAATCTACTTCGAATGAATTTATATAAATTCTTTGAAGCTATTCTGAAATTAAAAAAAGTATTCGTATGTTGATTATAAACCATAATTTAAGTACTTATAATAATGTTGTATGCAAAGGCAAGCAATCTCTAATGTCGGAGGTAGAGTACGCAGTTCTAATGAATATCTGCGTATACATTGACTCCGTCTCTCTGCAATCGAAGTCAATGGAGCGATTAAATTAACGGGGCCATTCCAAATCGTGACGATATTCGAAGCATTTTGCACTAGAAACGAGGCGCCGTTCCGTAACCTCTATGAAGTTGGCCAAGTAGGTAGGGCTCTCCTTGAATTTTTAGCAGTCACTTGATTCGATCCCTGATTACTCATGAAATTACAATTATACAAGGTTAGCGAAATGCTTATGCTTTTTGATAAAAACTTAACATTACAATAAAATATGTAAAATTGAATATGCGATTTATATCGAGAATAACATTCTACGATTTAACAGAATTTAGCCAATACACGAGTATGTATGCGGTAATGTTCGTGCAAAGATTCTGTTTTATTTGTAACTTTTAGTTCATGAAGGGATTGAGAGTGAATAAGTAAAGGAAGTAGAGGGAGATTCCACAATTCGTATAAGCATCTAAATCGTACCATTGTGATATTTAAATAACTATGTGACTTTATCAACATTTATAAGGTATTTATGCAATGTTGTAATACAAAAATTGCACGTTATGGGTGATACCTCAATTCTGTTTTAGTCATCGTTAAGTTATTTATGAATAAACATATAAAAAATGGTACGAATTAGGCAACCTTACCCTATTTCTTTACTTATTATTTTTAAAGACTTAGTATTGTCCGTTAAATAAGCGTTTATATATCATTGACACATATTTTTACACAAAAATAGTGTTCACGGAAAATATCTGCATTCGGGGTGAATTTTATACTATAGCATCAAAATATATAACTGTAGCTTTTTTTAGTAACAGTTAAATGACGAGTATCGTTCTTTTTAGTAAGTTTTAATTACAAATGAATTGTATAATCAAGAGACTCAGGAGAGTCTCACGCCAAGTACGTATAGCGTAGCGGCGTGTGAGGTTCATACACTATAAGAAGTGCATAGTCAAGGATACCATTTTCTAGATCAAAATTTCATACGTTCAAACAGATTTCGATTGGTCCACCATCGTCGAAGAATATCTGGCGTCAATGTCAGGAACGCTTCCGCAATTCGACGTTGTATTTCTTCCTCGTCATCCGTTTCAGTGCCATACACCATATTTTTTAAATGCCCCCATACGCAATAGTCCATAACATTAAGGTCTGAATTGCGGAAGCGTTCCTGACATTGACGCCAGATATTCTTCGACGGATGGTGGACCAAATACGTCGTCGTGCAGAGCTGTGCATTCAAGAAGGCCGTCATTTTGAACAGCTTTGGACTAGCCGGCGCACGAAAAAACAATTTGCCTTTTTTTTCAGGGCCCACTTTATTTTCTATCGCAGAATAAAATAAATGTTATTTCTAAATGTATAGTTTTATCGAACTTCCCGTCGACCTATCCATCGGCCACTGTTATTGTGGGAATGTATGCGGCCAGCTGTCGTCAGTGGGAGGAGACAGGAGGAGTTCTCAATTCTTAAGCGCTTCTGATTGGTTTACTTTAATCGAGAATAACTCATAAACTAATTATAAATTTTTTATTTTATTAACGCCATTCTTTCATTTTCTTCACGCCGAATCTAATAGTATATTTCTTGTCCGGGACTTACCGAACACCCTGTATATAAACTTGTCCAAAGGCTGTTTCGAGGACTTCACCGATTATGGGGCATCCACAACGGCAAACTGAAATGTTATTTTAAAGAAACACTAAACCTTTGATTATCACAGCATTGGAATTCTAACCTAAACTAACCTAACGTAACCATTTCTAAACCCATCACAGCTCCGGGTGCCTAGTATTAAAAAATTTTGGAAAAATTCAGTATGGTTGTCCGCTTTGTGGTCCTGGAAACTGCCCTTAGATATACAATTCTTTGAGGACAGTCCTGGAAACAGTCAAATGTCCTCAAAGTTGCCGCTACATATATAAAAATGGTTTGGAAACAGCCCTCAGATATATTTATTACAATTAGGGATTTTGGGGTTAGATTCGTATAGTTACACAATGATTCGCATTTTTTCATAGATTTCTCAGACTCCATATAATAACACAAACACTGGAATGTGAGCATCCTCAGCATCCAGACTCCTCCATCAATTTGAATAGGACTAATAATGCGCACACTAGTTTGCTGATTTTCGGAGCACCCCTCACAATCAGTAATGTGTAACATGCTCGTGGATCAAATCATCGATATTTCAACTGCCGATTATTATCGATACTCATCATATTTAAAAATTAATTCGTGCCATTAGGCTGATAATAATGTGTACACGCTTTTTGCTCTATACCTTCATACCTGCGATACTAGAGCATTATCTACGTTTTATTAAAGTCTCTCATATGTATCCATAAATATGTAAAGAATCTATTAGCACATTTATATATGGCAATTTGTATTTTTATTTCTCAAATAGATTACTAAACTTAACCCTTTGCGGATGCGTGTCGGCAAATAGTCGCCGACACCTTTTTACCGTTGCGGACGCGTGTCGACATATAGCCGCCCGTGCGTATCTATCGTTTTGAGCGAGAAGGCACCTAGGGCTATAGTATAATAAACACTTAGAGCCAGAATGCAGCCTGTAGAAAGAGTCTCAGGTCTTCTCAAAAGCTAAGTAGAGCGACGCTCGCTCTACAGACAGCTCCGTCCGCAAAGGGTTAAAAATGTATGGACTTTACAGTCTAGTCAAACAAGCGTTAAAGGGAACACAACAATCTGTACATACATACATACATACATACATACATACATACATACATACATACATACATACATACATACATATATACATATAAATATGTTATCAGCTATTTTGGGGACAATTTCAGTTACGTATTGACTACTTTGAGGACATGTGAATACTTTGAGGTCGGTCCCCAAAAAATTTTCAACGTAACGACTGTTTTGAGGACCATAAAGCGACTCTCACACCAAATTTTCCAGAATTTTTCCAATGCTAGACACCCGGAGCTGTGATGGGTTAGAAATGGCTAGGTTAGGTTAGGTTAGGTTAGAATTCCAATGCCAGATGTCCCAAGGTTTAGTTTAAAAAAAAAGCATTTCAGCTTGCCGTTGTGAATGCCCCATAATCGGCGATTTCCCCGAAACATCCATTGTACAAGTTTATATATACATACATACATATTGTGAAGTTGTAAATTATTTTTTTGTTTTAATTTTTATTTAATTATTTTTCATCATAGAATGGAGTATGACCTTCGGTCGCGCGCCATACGCGACGCACTCGTAGAGCCTGAACAAGAGATTGATGATTTTGGCGGGGATTCTTCCGATGAGGAAATCGATCATGTTTCTGAGATGTCTGTCTCTGATGAGAGTGATGAATTTGGAAGAAGTTGCAGCGAGGCTGAAACTAGCACGCGTAGTAAACGCGCAAGAGCATCCCGCGCCAGTGGAACCTCCTGCAGATCACAAGAAACAACCAAAATTGGAAGAACAATCCAAGTGTCTGCTGTGTGACCGAAAACGCGACTTAAAAACAAAAATGCAGTGCCCATCCTTCCTCAGACCTATGTGGAATGAGCACAGGATCTATTTGTGTACTGACTGCGGAGATATATAAAACTTATTTTAAAAAAATTCCTATTTTTGGATTTTATGATTTCACACACCCCATTAACAATAAAATGAAACTTTACTATAGAAAACAATTATTTATTTTAAAAAACCATCATTTATTCTTATCCCTCATGTATGACAAACTCCCCACTTCAGATGCTGGAATAAATATACTTTTTGGATGATCCACAAAATTCATTTATATTACATGAAAGTACAGGTCTTCATCTTTAAAAACCTATACGGAGTTTCCCTAATATTTAAAAATACAAATTTTACATACTATTTTGTAAAAACACCCATTTTGACACACCGCGTCCCCTTCGAACGCGTTTTTCACGGTTATCTTTTTTTTTAACCAATTAATGCATCTCAAAGCTCGATAGTTATACTTCAAAATGTGTCTCTACACTTCTTCTAAAAAAATAAATAGTTTGAAAGTTACAGCGAGTTGAAGACGACTGGAGACTGTATAAGAATTAATAATAAATAATAATACATGACTCTAAATTTTATTATGAAAACTATTGAAATATGTATTACACTATTTATACTAAAGTTAGGTTAGATCATTATGGAATACGCGGATGTGAATGCATAAGTACGCAAGTGTAACAAATAAATTTTTGTTTCTTTAAATGTATCACGATTTTTTTATAATGACATGGAATATTTATTTCTGAGCTCAATTGAATATTTCATCGATATTAATATTTTTATTTCAAGTCATAAACGTCGTTTTCATACAAGAAAGGCTTAAAGTATTGTAAATCAAGGTACTTCCTGACCTGTTGTACTCTGGCATATCCCTTTAGCGAATCATGAAAAGCATAAATCATTCCATTTTAACAAGTAAGTTTTACCCCAATATTCGAGCTAACTATATCTATGAAACTTATAATCAAATTCATTGCACATTTATTAGAAATGTTTGAGAAACAAAGTAGAAATCCATGATAAGAGTTCTTATATTTGACGCAAGTCGTGAAGTGCACCGGTAAAATTCGCTCAAAATTGTTTCATGTTTCGGGTATTTCCAAAAATATCCATGACAGTTATTACAAGAATTTGATATGCTTTATATTATATTAAAATCGAGCATGCACATCGATACTCATGGAAATAATTTTTTTAATGTAAATTCTTAAAGTCTGAAGCATATTTTTGTCTCCAACTTACATAACCGAATTTTAACCTTGTAGTTACTATATAATCACCTTTGCCCTTGTCTACTGAGAGACACATTTATGCAATTTACTGGATCGTTCTTCATTAAAAGCTACATATCCCCGTATAAGATTCTAACAACGGCCCAAATCGGCATAGTGATGACAACTGGACTTATGGCACTGGCATGGTATAGTGGGGAGCAAAAATGGTCCTCCAAAATACTATTGTAAATTAATGCTATTACATTATTAACAGGAAGGCCATTATTGCTCACTAGTGTACTAGTTGCAGATATCGACACGATAGAGAATTATATGCGACTTTTTAACAACATCCTAGTGTCAGAAAATAGTACTGTTCCAGTAGTACGTATTATATTCACGATAGCATCGTAAACCAGACTATGTAAAAATATCGACGCATTCACGTAGTAACCGTGTGTGTTGCTTTTACGAATAAGGTAATAAGTACTGAGGTACAGCTTTTTCCCAGCTCTGGAGAATTAGTAATCAATGGCATATATTCTTTTAATCCGTTGGCATATTGACAGTTAGTGCGTAAGTCAAGTTGCCATTATCATACCACGTTCAGTTCAACAGTGAAATATTATACAGGTCATATATTATAGCAGTATACTAAGGACAACGTTGATTTACCAGAGGTGGGCCAGCCTATGCCAAACTTTTTACATATTAAACTCCTGTCTCGACAGTCGATAGCGATTTGATACTCGAATTTAAGACTGTCACACTGCTTATTTAGATAAACAGCTACTAACGGACCGTTGTTACATACCAATTCTTAGCCATTGGTATCGTTTTGACTCTGGACCGTTTTTCCACTATCGGTGAATCTTACATAGGTCAATGAATAGTACATTACCTACATAAAATTTTCTGAAAAAAAAAGCTTTCTAATGGTTTTTTTGGGTTTCGCTTACGAATTCAGTATCAAAATTAAAAAATTTACAAAATTCAAAATGACGGATCAACATGGTGGAAAAAATTAGTAAACTAACTCGGATTTGCATGAATCTTGGCACTCGGAGGTTTTTGGGATTGCTGATTACGAATCTCAGGCTAACTTTAAAAAAATCAAAATGGCGGATCGAAAATGGCGATTCGATATTGCAACAATGGATTGATTTAAATTAACCCGTAAGTACTGAGTGTTATGTAAATTGGTCTAACTTTTGCAATTTCGACCAGTTATATTGGACCTCCAATCCAGAAAATTTTTAATTTGATTCCAGATTCGTAACAAGTAATCCAAAAAAACCGTATAAAAACAAATATAGGAGATACCGATACTACATGTTTGATTTAGACTAGAAAATAGTCGATTTCACATATTTTTTTCAAGGAAAAACATTTAATAAAAAACCAATTACCGAAAAATTCTAAAAATATTTTGAAAAATACTTTAGGGTGTCCTAAATAAATATCTAAATTGCCGTTTTGATATTGATAATAGATTAGTAGAAAATGCATTTTTTTCTAGAAAAACACCAATTTTGACTTTCTTTATTTATGGTACTTTTGCAAATAACAATTAGTAAATGTCTACACTTTTTACACTTGTTCATTACTTAGGGAGTCTAGAAGAACACAAAATCCGGTATTTAATGTCGAGAAATCAGTTAAAAAAATTAAAAACTTAGTGAAAAAGGTAGGTCGCCGAACGACTCATCGTATTTGTAAGGGTTAAGGCAAATTTGAATTGTTTTCAATAATGAACCATATAGTTTCCTTTCTATTAAATATGTCTGAATTATAACATTAACGCTTCTATAATTTTTCAGTAATGGCAAAATATTAAAGTCGGGGAACTCTATTGTGTTTTTAATCTTGTATTATTAATACGAATACCTAGTGATTTATAAATTTTAATATTATCCAGAGTCCTCTAGATACATAATCTATATATTACGTCGATATCACAAGAATGTCCCTAGTGATTGCAGGGTTGGTTCCACATCTATAACTAACACGTAAACCATACGGGTTTCAAAGACTAGGCTTATCGTTATCGATTTGATATGATTCATGGACAATCTTGATCTTATTATGTTCCATAACCTTCACGTAGCTTCGCATTCCTAGGAGTATGTCAATAGCGTTTGGAATCTCAGGCTCGTCATCAAATCTACACTCAATTGGGATACGGTCACGTTCTCAAATAAAAATGAATGCCAGAGGTGTGAAGGAATTTCAGAAGCATCCCCTTTTCTTATCAGATAAGACTTAGTATTTCCGATTTTTTGAAAATCCATTCCTATAAATATGTGGTCAGACCGCTATGTTAATTCCATATTTAAAGGATTCTTTCACCCTGTATGTCAAAAGAAGGGGAACCCTCTTAAAATGGAATTCACTTTGAAACGCTACTACACTATACACAGTCGTGTAAAAACTATAATCCGTCGACAGAAAAAATATATTCTGGAGGGGCTATCTTCCTATAACTTTAATATTAAAGAGTTCTGTAGATTTCATACTTTACTAGCGGACGTATTACAAATTTCTGTTAAATATGAATACTGCTGGAGATTTTTCTCCCTGTGAAATACTGTATGAAAAGATATTCTAAATACTTGAGACTATTTTCGACTTTCTGCCGTATGTCATTAAATTCGTTAGACAAACATGGTCACTATTTTGTACACCTTTTTTTAAATAATCGCCGGTACAAATTTGCACAGAGCTTCTTCAATATTAATTTTATTTTCGTATTTACGATTATCGTACTTACCTATTTCACCGTGCTATATTTGGTTTCGAGAATTTTGTATTTTATAATATGATTTAAATAAAATAATATTAGCATGGACCTGTATTCCAAACCTTCTGGTAAACTCCCAATAGTGTTAATGATCACTGAGGGCTGCTTCCGTAAACAGAGATTAAACCGACTTTAGCATATAAAATGACATCGAGGTACCGATGCACACTATTATTTGTTTACTACCAGCTTAAGAGCTACTCCAAATTACATGAAGTATCTGAATACTCTCAGTAGTCAAGATACGTATTTTACATATCGGATATGCTTATAATCTTAATTGTGCAAGTTATGTATATTTACTCATTTCTACTTTATTTTATACGTAAATGTTTTTCATTTTGTTTTGATAATGTCCATTTTACTTCCTTATCAATTCCTGTTAAAATTGTAACCGGGAGTATTTTTTATTAGTTTAAAAAGCACTATTCAATGAAAGGATTGTTAACTGCTTGCACTGCGATGCTACTTAATATTCGGGACAATTTCGGTAATTAATTGTCTCATTCTACATATATAACTAGATGGATAACAATGATGGGACTAGAAATTTAAATATGAATGGTGAATTTCAGATAATAGCATTCAGAGTATATGGACGGAAATTCACAAATGACATTTAACTGTGATATTCTACAGAATACTTTCCATGTATGAGATTTACTGCTGAATCTGCTTTGACACACTAATGTCGACATAATGTTATAATCAACATGTGTTAGATAAATTTTAATAAGATATAGAAAATTGAATATTTCACTCAGCTTAACTATTTCCTTGAACATATAGTACGAGTTAAATAATGTTTCATATAAAATGTTATATGAAGGAAAGTTAACCCTAGCTTACCACACTTTTTTTTGCGTACCGACAATCCATACTGGGGTCTCGGGGACTCCATTCAGATTTTTCATCATAATTCCAGCTGAAATGGACATACTTTCGTTTGTTTTTCTTTCAATCGACTGAGAATCGGTTAAGGATCAGACTCATAATTAAAATTGTCAATATTTAAAAAATATTTTTAATAACTTCATCTAATTTTGTGTGCTGAACAAATGTCGGTTTTTAGAACAGCCTCCTACACAAGACAAAATATCCTTTTCAATATAATTTTGCAGTTCTGGGGAGCATCGCAAAAGGTTATAGACCGAAGCACATAATTCCCCCTTTTGTGCCTGCCTTCAGACAAGCGGACAGTCGGGAGTTAAAAAGTCAATAGAATGAAGGAGCTCCGAGATATCCACGTTAAAAATAGAAAGTCTAGAAAACGAAAAAATCTCGATTTGCACTTTTTTTCAAGAAATCGTATCATTTTTGTTAAGGTGACTGGGGAGTGCAAACGGCCATTTTGAATTTCCAATCACGAAAATCGTAAAATACACGGAATTAATGCATTATCCTTATCGAACTGGAGTGCACGCAGATTTTTGTAAGTTCCATAATTACTGAAACGGCACTTTCGTAAGATATAATTGCGAAATAAAGGAATGAGATGCATGCAAATTTTTATCACGAGCGTCTTTCACGTCAAAAAATTGCATGCAACTCATACCTTTGTTTGTCAATTATTCCGCATAAAAGTATCATGCAAGTAACAGTGCAGCTTGCAAAAATCTGCGTGCACTGCGTTTGCGTGAGAATTTATTATTACATTCATATAAATTACGACATTCCATTTTGAGGCTAGAAACTACTCCCTAGTCCCCTTAATAGACCGATTTGAAAAATTCTTGCAGATTCTTAAGGAGGTTCTATTTCCACCCTTCATATTAGATAAAAATTTGAATTATTTATATATAGTTCAGTTAAAGTACATAGCAATTATCAACGAAATTCAAAGGTACCTTGCCGATAATTTAAAAGAATAATTTAACATTTAAATAAAAATTTGTTACAGAGGGTCTTATGAAGAAATAGCATTTCTGACACTTTAGTCTCACGATTTTTATATTTGTGAAATAGATACTGCAATAATAAAAGAGTTAAACTGTTTTTTAAACTGTAAAGATTATATACATATATTGTTGAAAGTAGGGTTACAGAATATTTGAATGAAATATTAGAAATTAAAGTAAGCATTATCAGTTCAAAATATTTGTCGCCATGTTAAAATTTGCCAATACTGCACAAGACGCCAAGAAATATAGGTTACGTCAAGATTATCAACAAACAATAGCATACATTGCGTGCGTTTTAAAAAATGTTTCATATTATTTAATTGAAATTTGGAAAAATAATTTAAAATGTGTAATTGATATATGTTTATGAAAGTATTGATTGATTTATAACTTGATAACTGCAAGAAATTTAAAAATTGCAAATACGACGAAGTCAAATGAACTTATAATTACAAATATATTTTTATCGTCTAAAAGCATTCATGTAATAATTTACATATCTAAAAATTCATTTTTATTCATCATTGGATTATAATTATGTAAAAAAATTATTTCAATCTATTTTATATTCTTTAAAGTGACTGACTTTCGTTTGACTAGTACGTGGCGATAGAACCTCCTTGAAGGGCACATTTGAAAACATAAAAAACTTGGCGACCCGATATCCAAATATTTTCAACAAAACCGTAGGGGTCCAAATGACGAATTTTCCATTCGTATGCTTACTGCTCAATGGTTAAGCGGCAAATGGCTTGCTCCGACGCGTCTGCCCATTGAGGGGACGCCAAACTTTTTCATGTCAAGGTCACAAACCCCTCCCTTTTCAATTTTCAAAATGCCAATGTAAGAAAGTTCCGCTGGGATCCCGGGGACCCCAGTGTGATAAGCAAGCCCTTATGGAAAAACTGTATAAAACTATTAGGAAAATAACTATTTAAAAATATTGAATATTCGTCATACTAAATTGGCGGACTATTCGGGAAGAACTATTGGAATAAACTGCACTATTGTAAAAATATTATAACCGTTTTTATAACTTATTTTCTGCACAAATATTTCTAAAAAAAGTCATTTAACATGACCAATACGTCAACAATGCGCCGTAAATTGCTGTAATTAAAAAACAAACGAGAAAAAATGCATTTTTTCTGATTCGTATATTCCGTAACGAAAAATCTAAGATACTAAACGTAAAAGTTGAGAAAAATAGATAAGGTAGGAAGGTACTCCAAAATATGGGACGATCTTTCGCCTACAAATGACCCGATACTCTTTCCCATATGTCCCGAGACTACGCAATACGAAATGAACTAGAATTACCGAAATGCCTGATGGGCGCCAGACGCACCGTTGCGTCACGATCCATGAAGGAACCCCCGGAAAATAGGAAAAGAGGTCCGACTAGCAGGAACGGGACGAAAAGGTATGGTAGAGGGGCAGAGTCGACGCAGATGTTAATTAAAGGAGATACTGAGGAAAAGAGATTTAGAAAAATCAGATTGAGTACCCATGAAATTCAGTAATAGAAAACATGACAGATTGGCCCTTTATTTTTGGGACTTAGTCAAATTAACAAATCGAGAAAATAAATAAGAACAGTAAGTCAAAAGCAATAATCACGCGATACACGGTCCTGTACGGGACACATGAACAAATATTAGTAAGAAAAAGATAGTACTGGGATATTCGGTTGATCTTGCGCGGAATTATTCTCTATTTGATGCAACGATACGTACGCGAGAAATTAGACAAGAGTTCAATTCCTATAACACAAGGAAGTGAACAAGATCAGCTAGTAAAGACGATCTGTCGCGAAACAAATTATCCGGAGTACCTCGAAAATTTAGGTATCGCAAAAGAAAGGATAGTGACTGCAAAAGATACGCAAAATATGAAAGAACGCGAAAATAGAAAATATAGGACTTAGACTAACGAAAGGACAATACGTGAACTCACGAGACGCGTGGAACACGGATTCGTTTATCAGTTCTCCAGGGTCACCGAGGTATAATGCTAAATTCAACAATACATTTCGAAAATACAGAAATTAGTAATGGAAGGCACGGAATCTTTTCCTGGCTGGCGAAACGCGAACATCTCCTAGGCCTAAACCGGGAGGAATGAAACGGAACAGATCTAAACGTGCTAATGCACGGAAGCCAAGATAGAAAAGATTTCGTCCTTGTGACAAAAGTTGCTTACCTAAGCGTTACATTTTGATACCGTATGCGAGACAACGACTTTCAAGACCGGCCAAGACGACTAACCAAAAACGAATGAAGCTTGAGGGGTTCGTCTTCCTACCAGTCGAGGGTAACCCCCTCACAGTATATCTAGTAGGGCCCCCTGGGCGAATCGCCTATGCGGAAGTCTTCTGCCAATCCGGGGCTTACGCGCGAAATATATAAAACATGCAAATGGACTAATTATAAAAGTTACTTTAACGATACGAAATTATAAGATTACTACCCGACGCGGGATGATCTTAACCAGATCAGATATTAACCAGAGCCTCCATATGATCGTTTAGCTGCGATCCTTTGTAGGATGGTTCGCGAAATCTGTGTTCCATTAGGGTCTACGCACGATACATTGACGTACATCGCCTATTCGCGAGACTCAGAACGCAGTGATGATTAGGTGGGCCTTCTGCCGTCATTCCTGGATGTTCAGATGATGTCGGGTAGAAGTTCTCGTCCGGTTCTGCGTAGACGGGACGTCGGAGTGGTGGAGAGTCATGACTCCTCGGCCTAGGGTAGCTCCCTGAGCTCCCTCTTCGGTACAGGGGCCGTTAGCTAGGCATCGGTACCGGGACTGACGTGATGATAAGTTGTCCATGTTGATGTTCCTGACTAGTCGGCTCCCTACTTTATTCGGGGCCGACCGTGGCGGGGTGGAGGCGCCTGCTGATGGTGGCGTTCTTCTAGCGAGACTGGAGAAGGTGTTGTTCTCGATACTAATGTAGAGTCTTCCTTGGCGTAACGGTGTCTCGATGTGTCGCATGAAAGTATTTATAGTCGGAATTAGCCTAACCTCGTCAAATTTAGATAACCGGTACCCTGGAGTTCTTGGCCGGTTAGTTTACTTATCGCGACATTAAGGGACGACACTACGTCCCGCATGATAAACACGAGAGTTAATTCTTTCTAGCCTTGTGACGTGAAATAACGTCACAGTTCATTCCTGTAAACTCGAAGTGGTTACCCCATAGAAGTATTGGATATATCCCTTGCTGCTAAATTTCAATGATCGTCGAATGTCCTCGGGTCCCTCTCTGCTGCGTCTCCCTATGTAATAGACAGTATTCGTTTCGTCTGTGCATAATGAAGTTAAACATAACCGAGTCTTGCCACGTATTTAACAAATTTTTGTAGAACTTGAAAACTTTGACAACTTCTTAGGATCGTAGAACAATAAGGTCCAAAATGGAGTTTAAAAATTTTGTAAAATCGACGGGTCTTAATCAGTATTACGAGCTCTTGTTAAGCTCAGTATTGAACCTCCAAGTTCTGCCTGTAGAACCCCATAGACTCAAACTGGAGTTACCAGTCAGTCAATAAATCAAGAGATCAAAGAAATGAGTGCTCTAAAGGCGCAAAATAGTTTAAAATTTTCGACTCGGGATACTATTCGGGTTCAGCATTAAGGTATTTCAACTGATACATACACCCAAATAGTTTGTTTGCTTTTTAAAAGTAATCACTGTTGAAGTTTGATAGTAACTACCATGAATACTTACTATGATACGCTAATAGTAATTACTATTGAATTTTAGTAGTAACTATGTCGAATAATAACTACCCGAATAGTTACTATTGATTTCTAATAGACAGTGCTATTGACAGTCAATCGTAACTTCTGAATCTAAATAGTAACTATTATGTGCTCAATAGTTTTTTTCCGTAAGGAAGGGTTAACTTAATATACAATAGGAATATAATTTACATATAATGGATATTGTATTAGAAAACTTTCCTGGAGTATATTCTCTTACAACTGTAGCAGCATGCATAAGGTCCGCAAATCGATGTGAACATTCGTCGGAAATGTTTGACGTTTCTACCTTCCAATATAGCACTGTTGACGCCTGGAGTGCTTTGTAACTATTGATATCGGATGGCTAGATTTCAAATCTCAGACTGATACGTATGTGGGTAAAGTTAGCCCCGCCTTTTTTAAAAAAATAAAAAATAAATACTGTGCTGTATTGTGCTAATTATGTGCTACATTGTGCTGTAAATAAAAATGTTGCATTTTTTGGATTTTGGATTA
>JARQST010000316.1:37968-49338 GCA_030142225.1 Pachycephus smyrnensis | reverse complement strand
TGGGTCTATTGGTCATTATACTGCATTTATAAAAATGTACGAAAGATGGGTACAATTCGATGGAAATTACAAGACAGGAAAGTCATCAGTAGTTCATGACAATACTAAAATCTATGCACACATGTGCATTTATGTAATAAATTGATTATTTAAAAATACTGTTTTAATATTTTATATATTATATGTGAATGTTAAATGTATACATCATATATGTTTGATTTCAATAAATGTGTTCACTCAATTTGTATTATATTAGTCCATAGATTTCCAGAAAATTGTAGGTTCCTTAAGAAAATAGTTTTTAAGTTAATAGCAAAATTGTTTTAATATATGTCTATACCTATACTATGTCCAAAACAATCGCCGAGCGGCGTTATAAATATACGGCGTTTGAGCTTATACAACGCAAATTTTAAGAATATTTCTTAAAAATTTGTAGCACAACATAGCACAAATTGTGCGGAATTCAGAACAGTCATAATTTGTACGTAACAAACAAACGGTGGGGCTAACCTTTCCTTTACATTTTCTTTGGCTTATAATGTTCAAAATGTAGAATATAAATTTTAATTCTTTGCGGCACAAGGTAGCACACATCGAGCACAATTCGGCACAATATTTATTTTTGAAATTAGTAAAAATGGCGGGGCTGACTTTTACCCTAAAAAAGTTTTATCTTCATATAATCCAAAATCCAAAAAATGCAACATTTTTATTTACAGCACAATGTAGCACATAATTAGCACAATACAGCACAGTAGTTATTTTTTATTTTTTCAAAAAAGGCGGGGCTAACTTTACCCACATCTGATACGTGCTGTTCTACGTAATATATATTTTTTATGTGCTCATTATTAGTTGTTGACACTATGACGTTTCTACGAAAAATAATCTATACTGAATCTTTATTATACTTTTTATTTTATGACATATAACTTTCATCTAGCAATAAGTGGTAAAGCAGATTCATAATTATGCACTATGTTACGGATGAAATAATTTGGTGCTCTAAACGCTGAATAAGCCACAAATGATATGTGAGAGAGAATAAGAATCTAAGGAAAGACTTATAATATAATGAAATAGTTAAACATTGCAAAATAGGTATTAAAAAGTCAGTCGAAAGGAGTAGTGAGATCTAGTTCAATGTTGAGCATCACGCTTCAACTTCAAAATCTAAATTTAAAGTTATTAGTCAAAGTTTTGACTTTGTCTTTTGGAGTGCAGTTCAGAATTTGGAGTTTCATTGTTTAATTGTATGAAACATTGTTAATGTTTTATTTAGAAAACATAAGTTGTCTTTATGTTATTTATAATTAAAATATTGTATTTTCACGTGACTCAACCCTTCTGTTTCTATTATTTCTTTTATTAATCGTACTTCCTTCTGAATATCGCAAGTTTGCGATTATTTTCTATCATATCTGACGAATGCAAAGTTTACCAACAGCAACTTCATACCTACATTAATTCTTGAAATTATAATCCAATCAAAACTATTGACAAATTCTAATACATCAAGCCAATGATTCTTACAGCGTAAATCATGGTGACACTAAATTCAGCATAAATCTTTTATATAAGAAACAAATTTCCAAATTATTTTGGAAATTTACTATTACCTTAAGTAATTTTTAAGTAGTCCCGAGCTTTTATTCTTCTGTTCGTAACCCGTCTATGCTACCTGCCGCTTTTGTTGTTAGACTCTCTGGGTATTCTTGGGTTTAGGTAATCAAGAACAAATTGGGTTTAGGTAACCAATTGGCAAATTTCAATATCTAAGGTATTTCTTGGTTAGAAATTTTAAAACGATGGGAAATACAGCATACTGAATCACCGACTGTCAATGTCGCATTCTGATGTATACACATGTGTAGAATTTCCATTAATTCTCCTACTGAATCTTAATTTTCATATTAGTAATTCTTCTGTTGCATGTTATTCTGATCCTCAGTATCTATTAAACCGCGTATACATTTGGAACAGAACCTCGTTACGTAACTGTGTGACGATATTCACGGAGTACTCTAGGAGTTACCTTACACGGTTACCTTACGGGGTTCTATTACACGTGTATACGCGGCATTAGATTTCTTTTCAATCGATGAATTACAGCGATGATTGCGAAGTTTTTTGGATTCCCGTGAAATTTTCTATTACGTGTTATGGGATGAAGGCGAGCACGAAGCACACCGTGTTTCGTTTCTAGTTTAATAAAAGCGGCTGTGTTAATAATCATCGCGTTTTGTCCACTATCAAATTCAAGAAATTTCTCGTACAGTAATTCGTCGATGGAACAGAAATCTAGTAGATGCCGACAGTTAGAATAAGATGTAGTAAAGAAATTAATACAGACTATACTTATGTATCCATGAAAATGTGAAATTGACAGTTGATTTCTTGTATCACTAGGCGTTTCACTTGGGATGGAATATACGGTGTATATAATTTGAACACAATTCTGGATCCATTTTTGTATTCAGTTGCTGTATATTATTTGTATACAAACTGTATATGACTTTTTTGATGTGGACTCTTAAAACTTGTTTACTTAGGGTTGCTCAATGTTTTGTACGTGTTCTGATATATGTTTTAAATTTCAGAACGAAAATTTTTGAGTGCATATTTTAGTCCGGATAGTAGAGGAACACAATCCGAAATCACTTGGACATCCGCGACAAAGGATTCCATCAGGCGATATCATTATGGACGATCCTTTCGTGTTTGAACTTCCACAGATATTTAGACCACGTTTTGTATCACAGGAAAATGACATAAAAGCACAATGTATTGAAGAGGAGAATAACAATACCGAAAGAAGCGAGTGGCAAAACTTTTGTCCTGATTACATTGTCTCTCAGTGGTTAACGAGGTAATGATAAGTCCTTTAAATAAATTCGGCTGCTTACAGGTGATAGCGTCGAGATGATAATGAAAGATGAGATGAGTGGGAGGTTAGAGAGTACCCGTGTGAAAAAGTTTTCGTCTATGTAAATCTGCGATAGATCTACAAAGGGACGTCTATGGAAAGTCCACCAACTGGAACAATTACGAACTAAAATGTAGACTTTGCGATCGCGACAAAAATCTATACCCACTTTACGTAGATCTGCATAGATTTATGTAGATTAACCAGTGGACTTGACCAAAACTAGACGGCGCCGATTCAACGTCTACATAGATCTTGATACTTATACTAGTATACAAATTTCGTATACCCTGCGCGCTGCTGCCCTTGAAAAAAAAGTCTATGATAATCAAAACGGAGAAACTCAATCTCAGAGGTTTGGTCTTATTACATAATGTTTGAATATTATATTTTGTTAAATATTTAATTGGTATGAATCAGGCTGGCAGTTCTTAACAGAAAAGTTTATAATTTATATAGAATATCTCTCAAGTATTTTTTTTATAATTTCGTTCTGATCTATCTCTTTCTTTCCTTTCACGTTTTTCTGTTTCGATCTCCTTTTCTCTACTTTCTCGTTGCATTTTCTCCCGTTCAGTCTCTCGTGAGCTAAATTCTTCTTTATCGTTATTTAGTCTTTGGCATTTCTCTCTTTGCCAGTCTTTCTTCTTTTCTACTGCTTTTCTGTTTTTCTCCTCTCGTGCTTTCAGTTCCTTCTCCTCTCTGTTCCTACGTTCTTTTTCTGCTTGTAGTTTTTTATTCTGTATTAATTTGATTTCTCTTTGTCCATCTTCCTCTATTTCTACTGCTTCTCTGGTTCTCTCGTCTTGTGCCTTTGCCTCCTTCTCTTCTCTGTTTCTACATTCTGTTTCCAGTCCTTGTATTTCTTTTTTCTGTATTAGGTCAGTCTCTCTTTGTCGGTCATTTTCTTCTTCTACTACCATTCTGCTTTTCGCCTCTAGTGTTTTTTTCTCTTCTTTATTTGCTTCCCTTATTTCATTATCCTTACCTTCCTTTATTTTCTGCTTATTTTCCATTTCAGGTCTACGCAGAGTGTTACACATCTGTATAATGCAGCGATCAAATGTTTTAGTCGAAAAAATTTTTTTGGAGTTGGAACGAACGTATTCTGAAAAGTAAAAAGTGTTATAATAACACTTTAGTGGCGATGGTCCAGTATTTGTAATTGGACCATATACACTACATTTTACCTACCTTGGACAGCATTGTAGACCTTGGGCGGAATTATGCGCATGTTGTTTTTGCCAGTTCTAGTCATTCCTTTTAATGCTTCAGTACCAATAATAATTTTCATGAGTCGTCTTGTCATTTCTCCAGGATTCTGTTTGTATCGCTTTGTTATGTGCATCAGATCCACGCTATCAATATTTTTAGACAGAGGTTCGGCTAGATACTTAACTTCGTTCCTTTGAATGATCGCAATTATCGTTATTGAGAACATTATAAACGTCTCATTGGCATAAAGCTGAATCAGCTCGTTTTCATGCAGATGCGAATCATTGATGTTGAAACAATAGGAAAATTTTCAGGAACCATGCAAAATTAACACTTGGATTCCTAAAGCCTATTGGATTTAGCAGAAGTTCAAAGTAAGGGTCTTAATAGAAATTCTGAGAATTCTCGCATCGATGTAGGAAGCTTCTTTTGGTATGCGATGTAAATGAAAGGATAAAAACTTCCACGAAGAAGTAGAAGCTTTAGACAGGTCGGAGCATTATTAACACCATCTGGCGTTAGAAATTCAGACAAAAAATATGTTGCCCTGAGAAGTATCTGATCAACACTTTGGTATAATCATTATCTTTATAGTCATATACTTAATAGTGACTTACTAATGCTACTGTAGTAAATCGATAGGTAATAAATTTTAAAAATTCAGTTTCAAACAAGTCAAGAAATTGAAATACGTTTTTTCAGTCGATAGAACCATTTTAATTAATAATGAAGAACTACAAAGAAAATGCACCAAATGTTCTAGATGAAAGTGTAAACTAGTAGTTCTTCAATGGCGTTGCAAATCTCTAGACGAATCCATGGTGAATATTATCTCACGTTCGGATGAAACGCTGGCCTTTTGTAGGTTTCATGGTGAGCAATGCAAGCGGTGAAATTGACCTCTATCGCGAGCTTTTGCGTTATTGATGAGAGCTGTTCAACGACAGGCCAGGAATTTGTTAAAATATGTATGCATATAGGCACGTTGGACAATCAATAGCAAATAGACATACTGGAACGAGTATTCGAGTCTCTGTATTACTGTCGTCTGAAACGCGAGAAAAATAATTGGTAGAAAATGGAAATGGTATTCGCAAATGAACTAGAAATTGAACTATCTCGCGACGAACAAATAATCAGTAGGTAACCATCTAGAAGTTCGGCCGATAGCTTGTCAAATTGTCAAGATAACGCGAGGAGTTTGACGAGTCCGGAATGGTGCCAATTGGTTTTCGACGATTGAAGTTGACAATGCGGGGGAATATTAATTTCGTAGAGAATGGGTGGATTGGGGAGAGGGTGAGCCGGAAATTATCCTTTGTTCGAATGGTTTTCGAACGACCCCTGAATTTCTAACGCCTGAGACCTGAGGGTGACTGAGCGGCTATTTCAGAGAGTAACACATTTTCAGCAGTTTGCGTTTTCAGTTGGAATAAAATATCCAATACTTTTTTTTCTTTCACTTTCTTTTCTTTCCTTCTACGTCGAATCCTATTAATATTGACCGCTTACGCACAGTTTGCCTCACGTCAGACTCCCTGTTGCTACAGATTATTGTATACGTTTTTATTATATAAAGGAGGATTTTCAATTTCTTATTCTACGTTGTCCCAGTATTTATCGAAGTTTTTTTATATTATTTACTTATACGGTGGATATAATCTTTGTAGAACACAATCTTAAGCATTTACAATGCGGCACGTAAGCTTTTACTTATTTGTACGCAAATTTCTGTACATTTCTCGTAAAATCGTCAGTTCTTGCACGCTTCCTGTAACACTTGGAGAACTTTGAATAAATCCACCATAAGACGTGGATACCGTAAGTGCATTCGACTGCACTTTAGAGGCGGCACTGAGCTGACGTTCTTATCTCGAGATATGTCGTATAAGAGGTAACCTGTATCAATTTTTTTTAAGGCGTGTCATGCGATGGTATTATTGTTGTGCAAAAATCGAAAGATCGTAGCAAGTCCAGACATTGCAAATTCATGATGCTATTGAATTTTTACCAGTGTATGGGTTTCTGTACGGAAATGTTAACTTGTTTGGCAAACAAAAGGTATCAAATGCATTTCGTATTAGAGCATAAATTTTCGGATTTTATTTCCAACTGGAGACGACAATGTTTTCAATTCGACTCTGTGATTTCAGTTCTTTGAGATATTTGACGTCTAGTTGTCTTTGACGTAAACTCGCGTTATTGAAACTCAAGTGTTCGAAGTGCGACTCGAGCCGAAAGAGTAGAAAGAGATCAAACGAGATTGAATTATGCTATTGGTGTACGTGGTGCCACGAAATGGAAGAGATTGTTTGTACGAAATAATTTTTCTGTTGTCAAAAAGTTCTATCGTGAAAAGAGTTTAGCACCCCTGGTTTCTCTTGGGGTCCTATTACTTTTTTTACCTTACCTGCACAGCTCTCCAGGAACTGTCTCATTCACTATACATCAGTCCGCTCGACTTTTTCTAGAAGTTTCATTTTCATACGAAAACGACAGCTGTTACAAAAATAAACAATAAAGCTGATAATATAAGAATAAGAGAAGTTCTCATCTTCAGGTGGTTCGGCCGTTAGAGCATGGCAACGATAAAAATCCGAATTTGAAATATGTTATAAAGAAGTCCTAAATACATTTAAATCTTTTATTTCAAGAACTTTTGACGTCTAGTTTCTTAGATCTTAAATATCAAAGTTGAGGTTTTTAACACGGGTCTTATGGAGATTTGTACCGAAAGCATACATTTTTGAAGAATTTCACTTAATAATTGTTAAGTTTGAAGTGCGAAAAACTAAAAATACTATTTTTTTGATTTCTCTAGATTGTATTAAATTTAAAAAGAAGTGAAGTTGACGTCTAATAAATCGAAAAAATCAATAAAACCTTTTGTTAACCTATCATGTTTGAATTGTTCATCTGGACATAGTTACACAATCATGAAAAACTAAATTCAGCTTTAAACTTTCTTTAAATCCAATTCATGCTATGAATGACAAAATCATTCTCTCATCATTTTGTTAGACATACAACATTTAACAAACACAATTTCAAAAATGCAAATGGTCTCTATCGATGATTTTTCTGTTACTGTATTCTATCTAGTGCGGCGTCCTTTCGATAGTCCTAAAAAAAAAGAGAAGCAAGAACTTGCGCGTCTGGCCCCGCGATAGGTACTCTCAATCTGTGACGTATCCCGATACTCCGAGACAGCGGTCTTACAATTAGTCGGGCCCCTACGTCGGGCGCCGAATTCGCGACGTCATTTAGATAAAAACAAAAATATAATTACTGGAAATATGTGAAACTGTGAAAATCGCCCTGGAGGTGCCCAACTTTGGGGGTTGATTTCACCTCCTAAAACCCTTTACCCGCCGATAAAAAAAAAACACGTGTCTCGTAGATTACGATGGAGAACAACATATCCAAAAATGAACAAAATCGGAGGGGAACACCTCAAACGCTTTCCTTGTAAGTAAAAAGATAAAGCCAAAGAAAATAGTATGAACACATCGAAGCCATTTCATAAAGAGAGCAGTAAATATGAAGCATGAACAAAAATCAGAAATTCCAGAATGATTAATTACATGCAGTGCAAGAAACCAAATATATTTGAAAAAAGAGACTTAGATATAAATTTACAAAGCAAAAGGCGGTGAGTAGCAAAAGCATGGGAGAAGGAAGAAAGAAAGCTGGAGTTAGCAGGGAATAGAAAGGTATCGGATGAGAGTAACGAGGAAAGGCAAATTTGCAAAACTAGAAATAGTGATCGTCTTCTAAATAGACTGAGTTAAGCATGAAAGTGATTTTTTGAATAGCGCCACAGAAGTTACGGTTTATGATAAGTTACAGGGGCTAGCTAATCACTTACAAGAACGACAGCGGGACGAAACCCTAGAATTACATAACTCGAACAAAACGTGAGATACAATTCCGTATAAAGGGTACCATAAATTACGCGGCGCCATAGGAAAGGGTTAAGAGTCACACGAGTCCAAAAGATAGGGTAGCGGAGTATATAAAACATAGCAAAATTATACATCACAAATTACACAGAAAATATCGTATAAGAGAATTATAGGAGTATTTGATTATCGCCATTGAAATAATTTCAACGATATAGAATAATAGGAGGGAGCCAGAATATAGCAATTAGCAGAGAAGGAGTGTTCAGTAGGTTTGAAGTATCAAAGAAATGTAGTATGTCTGGACTCTCAATATTTTCGGTTACCCTGAAGGGGTCAAGTAAATGTAATAAGTTAATTTCCACAAAATTTCTGAATATTTGACATGAAAAATTATAATATAAACGGTTCAAAGTACAAATAAATTATAATCAGAAGCAATAGGAAAATACGAAGCAAAGCAAAATATATAACATGGTCAAGTGAAATTTACGCAAAAAAATATGTAAAATCAAGATAACGGAAGAATTTGGAAGAGAATGCCAACCAAACCGGAGAACACGGACTAGAAGTTAAGGTGACTGGGGAGCTCAAACGGCCATCTTAAAGTTTCAATCACAAAATTCGTAAATTACTCGGAATCAGTTAATTATCCTTGTCGAACTCGAGTGCATGTAGATTTGTGTAAGATCCACAATTACTGAAATGGCACTTTCGTAAGAAGTAATTGCGACACAAAGGAATGAGACGCATGCAATTTTTTGACGTGAACGATGCTCGTGGCAAAATTTTGCATGCGTCTCATTTCTTTATTTCGCAATTATTTCTTACGAAAGTGACATTTCAGTAATTATGGAACTTACATAAATTTGCGTGTACTCGAATTAGATAAGGATAATGCATCAATTCCGTATAATTTACGATTTTCATGATTCAAAATACAAGATGGCTGTTTGCAGTTCCTAGTCACCTTAAGATTCTTTTCCTTTCAGCAATTCCATATTCTTACGATACACGAAAGAGAAGACTCCAAAACAAGAAAATATATAACGAGAAGACATACTATCGTGACAAAAGAAAAGCAGATCACCCAATAAATTATTACACACAATACTAAACTGCACTATCGTCATTTACACTAAAAACGAGAGCGGAAAGACATTCGCTCATAATTACGAAAGAGATATAATTTGTCGAACAGGCAGAAGGCCTGGACGGAATCTTTTTCCAAGTTAATTATTACATGTCATCAAAAGGTAGCGAAAGATTCTCACCAAATAATTTAGATATTGCCCCTGGGTGCTCCCAGACGTAAGTGAAAGAGAAAATAAGAAGTGCGTCCTCAGAAAGCTATCGTACCCTACTTTCCGTACTCGAATTCGTGACGTGATTGATTGTAATATTCGTCAAAAGTATTATGTAGTTCGATCCTATTCTCAATACGATATGTAGTAGAAAAGGGTTGGAAACGTGTGGGCGGTGGAATCTGACGTTCGGCGGAATTAGGTGACGATTGTCGAAGATATCCATCAGCGGCAGGAGAAGGACCACAGCAACGCTGGATCCAGTGTGGAGGATTGCCCGTCCGCAGGCGAGGAGAGTCTAGTGGTGCCCTTGGTGGGCGACTTTCAGCCTTGGAGGGGCCCCATTCCGGGTGCTTCCAGACCACGGCTCCCTCGGTTGGCTGCGGCTTCTTCGAAGTCTCATTCTCGTCGTCATGCTCCCTGGATTCAGGTTCACTATCCATGCCATCGGTACTCTTCTTCTCAAAAATCTCCACAATTATCGAGTAGCGTTGGTGTAGACAGTGTGGTAGGGTACTCGAGAGAAAAATGAATAGAGAAACCAAAAGTATTGAGTTGGAGCTGTCTCAGATACCCCACGTGACCGCTCCCAGGTTAATATGGTGGTACTGATGTTAGATGAATGATGTTTTGTTATATTGTGAATGAATCATATAATTAGAATTAGAATTGCGTCAATATTAAATATAATGAATCTCAAATATGATAATTACAACAATGAAGCGATCTATTTTTCATACGTTAAATGTTGAAGAATTCTCCAGAGGTCAGTATATGAATACAAAATTTAACATCACGCTTGCACACAATAAAAATAAAACGCATACTCATTGAAACCATTCACACTCACTCATACAATAAATAAAATTAATATGGCGTTTCGATGCCCAATATCAGTGTGGATCTCACATTAAATGGCACCATTCGTAATATAGTCCAATGGGTTCTCCCAGTTGTTCGTTGATGACACGCAACTTAATAGACCCAATATTATAAAATAAAAATGGAAATACGTTCAACAGCACCTCCCACGAAGAGTTTCGTCATAAGCCAAATCCGGCATCTCGTTGTAATAAGTTTCAGTTATCTCGTCTCCACATGGTGTCAATTACAAAGTATGTTCAGCTTCTGGTGTGCTGACAGGATAATAAAGGGCCTTCGTATCGCCTAAGAAATTATCAAAATACAGAATGCGATCGAGCGGAATAATCATTATTACAATACGAACGATTTAATACCTGATTTTCTCAAAGATATGACGACGTGTCACATGTGCTCCAAATCATCGGACGGTCGACGAACGAAAGGGGTAATTCGTTAAGCGATCGGCGCTTAGGTGGTTTGAAATAGGAGTGAGGGGGACAATCCGTCGATCTCAGTGCCATCGGTTGGCATTATAGGGGAATACATTCATTTCAGTCGGTATTATTGTGACGTATCACTACAGCTTTCATGTTCATGGACTCTCCGATGTATTACGTAATGACTGTCTT
Organism: Pachycephus smyrnensis; assembly: GCA_030142225.1. Taxonomy (NCBI): domain Eukaryota; kingdom Metazoa; phylum Arthropoda; class Insecta; order Hymenoptera; family Cephidae; genus Pachycephus; species Pachycephus smyrnensis. The sequence goes on along the minus strand of JARQST010000316.1, from coordinate 38,495 downwards.
ACATTAAGTTACACATGCTTGGACACTGCACATTATTTAAATAATTATCAATAACAATCAATGCTTTCTATATACCGTATGTCCCATCCCAAGTAGGACACCTGAAGTTGCCACGTTCGAGAGCGAGTTCCCCCCTCGTTTTCGCGCAAAAATCTAGTGACATCGGCCAGGGATCGAAAGTTTGACAGTTTCGACATATGTCACAAAACATGAATTCTTTACTGAAATAGATCTTCCCGTTTCGTTTATAAATATTTTTCTCATTTCAGAACTAGTACCACGCAGCCATGAACCACGGATTACGTATAACCAGTTGTTACGTATTTTCACAGGATCCAGGATTAAGAGGGGGTACTGTATCTTGAACATCGAAAGTCGGAAAAGACTGCAACTTTGTGTGAACGTTCTGTGGACGAAATAAGGCGATATATGTCTTTGCGATTTTTTTTTAGACCATTTTTCGTTCTTACGTATTTTTGAGAAAGTCCAGGATTGAGGAGGACACTGTAACTTGGACACGGGAAGTC
>JARQST010000316.1:722-18311 GCA_030142225.1 Pachycephus smyrnensis | reverse complement strand
AAAAAAAATACGTGTCTCTTAGTTTTTCAAGCGCTACAACATAGTTGATTTTGATCAAAATCGGAGGGGGACACTAAGGTGATGTTCCTTGTCAGTTAAAAAGAGAGGGACCTGGAATCCAGAGAACATGCAAAAAGCTGTAGATAAAGTATTGTCTGGTGAAATGAGCGTGAGAATGGCAGCTGATCGTTACCAGGTACCAAGGAGCACATTGAATGACAGAGTTCGTGACGTCAAGCGCAGCAAGGAAATACGTTTTAAGCCCATGATGGGCCATTTTCAAAGAACCTTTACACCCGAATATGAAGCGGTTTTGGTGGAGCATATAAATGATTTGGCAAATAGGCTGATGCCTTTAAATAAAGAGGAATTTCTTGACCTTGCTTACAAACTTGCTGAAAGTTTGAACCTGCCGCATCAATTCAATAAAGAAAAAAAATCTGCTGAAAAATATTTTTACTATGAATTCATGAAAAGATACAGTGAGTTGTCATTGCGGATTGCCGAATCAACTAGTTCGATGAGGGCTGTAGGCTTTAATAAACCTCAGGTTAACAGGTTTTTTGACTCCCTCCAAAATTTATATGAAAAATTTAATTTTACCCCGTACAAAATATGAAATTGCGATGAAACTGGTGTTAGTATCGTTCAAAAACATGCCAAAGTGCTAGCTTCCAAAACTCAAAAGCAAGTGGGAAAACTTACCTCAGCTGAACGTGGGAAAAATGTGACAGTGATATTCGCTGTGAGTGCAAGTGGTCAATTTATACTACCATTCTTTGTCTTCCCACGCCAAAGAATGAATGAAAGACTTATGGTAAACTCTCCAAATGAGAGCGTAGCTGAAGCCCAACCAAATGGCTGGATGAACGCTGAGTTATTTCTCAAATGGATGACTTACTTTGTGAAGCACACCAACCCATCGGAACAAAGCCCAGTCTTGTTGATCCTTGAAGGGCACGCCAGTCATAAAGACTTAGACGTCATTCGATTTGCCCGAAAAAATCATATCCATATGTTGAGCGTATTTTAATACATTTGCATACGTGCAGTTTGATTACTTGACCAAGAAGTTAAAGTGTACTCATATAATTATGAGTTGAACACCTTGATACCCCTTGTGGAGCCTCTCTCGACGCATATTGAGCTAATTCAAGCCATTAGAAAGTCAAAGATAAGGTCACTTAGCTACGTTCTGCTAATTAGCGACACAGATCAAAAGTAACCAGCAATGAGATTCTGCTGCTTTTGGCTTTGCCACATGTACGCGAATTTGCTGACTTTATTCTGACTAGGTGACTAAAAGCAGTCGCAGCACAAATGGCAATAATTGAATTAGTTTTTACTTCGTAGCCGTCCTACCTGTTATTTCATTAACGACATAACGAGACAAACTAGTCGTTTGTCACCCGCTCGCTTGTTTTCAACTATTCTTGTTTATCGTGACGAATTCACCCCTTCGCTCTGTAGACATCATTTGGTAATGTTTCGTAAGTTGTATGTTTGTTATAATACTGATCGAAATTAGCATTGCACACGAGTTTTCATGAAGTCCTTGAACGTTCATAAGTATATTCAACACTTCCATTGTATATCTATATATGATTCGAATAGGTCAGATGAAATCACCTGGATTTCCGTAATGATTCTTTTCAAAAGATATGTGAAAAAGAATCAAATCTCGTTGGGATGATTTTACTTCTCTAATATGGTTAATTAAGGCGTGCCCGGTAGGTAGTAGTATAATTAATGTGAACGGCATACGTGTTTGAAGCTCCACGAACTATTACCGTTAATTAACAGTATTGCGACGAGTAATGTGGTTATTCCTGTGGAACCATTCCCATGAGGCAGACACGACAGATTCTCGAGACACGATTCTTTTATATTTTGTGCTGATCTTGTCGCTGTTTGTATTCTTAACATTTCCAAAGATGTTAACCCCTTCGCTGGCATTGACGCCATATGGCGTCAAAAAAAATGTGGCCTTCGTTAGCATTGACGCTGTATAACGTCTAGCATTTATTTTGCGAATAATCCGAGTAGAAAATTATTAAGGCTCGCATCAGGCCCAGATCCTGCTTGTCTTTAGTTTAAATCCGGTCCTGATCTGGCAACTTGATCTGGCCCGGCTCAGAAATGTAACGCCGTGGCGGATTCTAACCTGATCAGGCTATGCGGTATGGCCCCGATCAGGCTATCAACTCCAACCCTGATTAGGTTATTCATCGTCTGATTAAGACTTGCAGGATATCTTAAGATATTACAAGCCATCTTCTATTGATGATGAAATTTTCGGTATAATGTTATGTAATTTCTCCCACTTCTTAACGCGTTAAATATATATGATATTTTTCATATAATGCTCAAACGATAAGTAATATATATTGTAACGTGGCGTTACAGGCTGGAGGGGGCGTTCCCAAGGAATGACCGAAAATTAAATAAATAGGACTTATCAGGACGGACAGTGGGTTCGGTGGCACAGTAGTAAGTATTCTGACTTGGCAGTCCGAAGGTATCGGGTTCGATTCTCGATCAGAACTTCTAATTTTTTGGAAATTCCTAGCCCTTCAGCGCTCCCTGGCGGCCTTGGATAGAAATAAAGTATAGTGGGTGGATCCGGGCAACTCGTTGTAACATATATAAAGATTATTTCAGAAAAAATGGCACGTCAAAATCAAAGATGATAGAAAATAAAAGTAATGTGCTAATACTGTCAACATTGACTGTTTAATTTTAAAAATACTTTGAAATTAGTTTTGGAATTCCAAATCAGGTAACTTGAATCCGGACCTGATTTGGGGAGAGTTAGGATATTATGATAAGAAGTAATTCAGGCATTCCCAGCTGGGACCGGGTAAGGAACAAGATGAAATGTCGTGAAATGGTTGAAGTAGGGTACTCCGGATCCGTGTCTGTTTGGGATTGTCCTGATAGGCCAATACGTATAGGGCCCTGATCAGGACCACATGTAAATGCTTGATTAGGGCAAATCGTAGCAGAACCTGAGCCGGCCCTGACGATGTTAAGGATTGGCTGACGAAATTTCTACTCAGGAAGTAACTCAAAATCGTCCGTCCTTGGTATACAAAAGTTTTTGGGGTCGCTAATACCGATTTTGAGGTCAAAATTAAAAAATTTTAAGTGACGAACCCAAAATGGCGGACCCAAAACTTCAAAAAATCAAAGATCTTGTCAGATTTCTTTTAAACTTAATATACAGAGGTTTTTGGGATCGCTGGTACTGATTTTGAGGTAAAAATTTAAAAGTTCAAAATGGCGAACGCAAAATTCCAAAAAATCAAAAATCTCGTTAGACTTCTTGAAACCTAATTTTTGAAATTTTGCGGGGTCACTAATGCCGATTTTGTAGACGTTGGATTTGCCATTTTGAATTTTTCAATTTCAAGTTCTCAATTTTTCAATAGCAAGTTTAAAAAAATTCGTAAAATTTTTTTCCTGCCCACTAGGGCACAAAAAGTAGAATTCGAAGTGTCGCTGAAAAGGTTAAGTTAAAATACCAAGTGTTCCAGTTCTACGTATCATGAATATCCCTCTTGTTTGGTAGGTATAAATCACATTTTAACAACAATACGTAGTGCCTGTCTATTTCATGGGAGCTATGTCTGTAATAGATATATGCGTCGTTTGTCTTCTATTAATATGAATTTCGTATGCGCTATTCACATAACTGTAAGCATCTGCTATGTGAGGACCTCTGGTTTACCGAAGCAATTCATAGGCGGCATGTTTCAATAACGCCTGGCTTGATAATTCATATATTATCGGTCAAGGTAAATGAGGATGATTGCAGCATATCGTATAACGAGGTCAAAGGGACAAAATCGTTAACGATGAAACGCAAAAGAAAATGCACTAATTGTAAGATATTTTTGAGTGGTATGATACTTTTTAACAAGCTGTTACATAGATTCTTTTTAGTTGAGGTGGCGTTGCAGAAAAATGGATAAATAATGAGAAAGAATTACATTACAACTTTAAAAAAAATTTTGCATATCGTACGTAAAGGTTCGTACATGTATTTCACATGTATGTACACACATGCATGGACCGATAACGTGACAGGCGAGGAAATCTTTATAATCATTATTTTGGTTTATTTTTAATTAAACGACGGAAGTATGAGCTGAGCCAATTCCTTTATAAGGCAAAAACTCTGGGTCAACTCGACTCAGAATTCAGAAGAGCCTTTTCTTGGACAATAACGATCTTAAAAGAATACATGTATCTTCTGACATGGCAATTCATCATTGCGCCTGCTTCAATATCGTAAATTTTTCTTCAAATACTGACATTTAATAAATTTAAACGGACCTGGGACAATTTTCTTGTTACGTAACGAAATTAGGTTAACCAAAAATTTGACAAATTTGTTGACAACAAAGAAGAATAATGATTTTAAAGCATCTTCTCCATTTCTTCATCATCACTCCAAGCCAACGATTAAGAATCGGGCCAGTCTTAGTCCAATATTGACAAGTTCTGGCCAAACTTTAGCATACAAGTCTCGACCCGATATTGGAATGATAACAGCGATTTTGACGCGGCCAATACTTCTTGCCACTGCTGATTCAAGATTGATAGCCATGTTCGGATCAGGATTGGCTGGTATATTTGGGCCAGGATCGATTGCTAAGTTTGGCCCAATAACATTGGTTCGATAGACGAAAAATAAACATTTACTTTTTATTACATTGTGTTAAATAAACTAATAAAGAGACCTTTCGATAAAAAAGGTTTAAGGGTTTGGTTTATTCTCAATCTTCGAATCACCCTAAATTTCTTTAATTGTTGCAGCCTTCTTCTCCTACTTTGACATCGTCGTTGAGCTGTCAGGGGGAATTTTCCATCGAGCGTTCTCGAAAAAACGCTTGAGGTCCTTCTGCGCAGTTCTCTAACGCTCGGCTTTACTACGCGTAATGCGCATCTGCGGTCGCTCTACTCTACCATGCATATTGCGCATGCTTGGTTGCCAGTTTGGAATCTCCTCTCGAACGCGTCAGATCGTTTCCGCGACTGCGCAATATCAAAGTGTTTCTTTGTAGTGTGTGTGATTCTCTTTTCTTCTTTTACTCTTTTCTTCATTCTATCCCGGCATCTTCCAATTAATTGGATAATCAGTGTTCTCTGAAGTAAGTCTGTTATTTTTTTTCTAATAGACGAAATCATCCAATTTCCTTGTCTTTCTCAGAGTCTCTCTCTTAAGGTCAGTACCAATCCTCAAAAAGTCAGATTCTCGATATCTAATGGGTGCTTCTGGACTAGTTCAGTCTCGTTCACTTGATTTTGAAAATCTCTCTCCCTTGTCAGGCTTTAGCTCTTTCTCAGCCTGCAAGGAAATCAAGTGGACTCTCCAGAAGCTTCTCTTGTATTCAGTTGGTACTGATTCTCAAATTTAAATCTTTCACGATTGTCGACAAGCTCTTTAGTGATTCAGAATTTCATATTTCTCTTTCTTTCTTCCAAAGTGATTGCTTACACGCTCTCTCTCTTGAACAGATTGTTAACCTGTTTTTGCACTCAAGACTTTTCTGCGACAACTTTATTTGCCATTCCAACTTTTTTGATGATTTCAAATGTTACTCCCGATGATGGATTTGAACCTGGGACCCCTTGGATTGGCATTCGACCTTTTTGACTACTAGGATATTTGAAACATAAGTGCTAACTGTATTACGTTTGAGGTATTTGAGGTACAGGTCTTCCTTAAGGCCCTAATTAACACAAAACTTGTTAATGAATTAAATTTTGTACAAGATACAATCTTTAACACGCGCACACTATGGTAAGTGTACACACGTATGTGTCAATTAAATAAGATTTATTAATACAGTGCAATAAAATGCAAGTAAATATTTCGACTGCTAAACTTGGTCCCTGACTCGAACCAACATTCGCCCAAGATCTCGTCGAGACTTAATATATTGATACAAACTCCATCTCGGCCCGACGTTGGGCGTAGGTTTTGCCAAGAATTTTACCAAGCTTGGTCCACCATTGGAAACCAAGACTTGGCAGCTAAGATTGGTCCAAGCTTGAGCCATTGTTCAACCGTGGCTGAACATCGGTGATTGTTGCGTCGGTCCGTGTATCTGCGTATCCTCCGGATAACTGAACAAGTCGAAAAAGTCGACAGTATCACGATAAGATATTCCTCTTTTACAAAGAGTGATTCAACTGATATTACTCAATTGGATTACCTTATTACCCGAGTCACGCGAAGAATGATTTTTTCAAAGTTCAAAAACACGACTCGGCGATGTTAACTTCTGGATAGCTCATTGTCCGTGACGTTTATTGTAACGTTTTTTTTATTTTGTGGGAATCAGATCGTTTCGCCTGATAAGTAAAGCACCTGCTGACAACTGGAACGAACGTGCCAAAGCTGAAAGGACCATTACGTTAAATCATTTTGGATAGCATAAAGCTCGTTGGATAACAATAATACTCGAGAAAGCTTTATGGTGTAAGGCTTTAGGTTCGGTTTCCTCTGTATATTATTGTAAAAATTATAAACGAATCTTTTAATTTATTTATACTGACGTTAAAAAACGGTTATATAATATCGGTTATTTACTTTAATAATAGTTATTATAACTTAACTTGATAATTATTTGCTATTAAAATATCAAATATATTCTTTTACCTGTAATACCAACAGATATACAAACACGTGTATAATTTAATGATGTAATCATGTGTACAAAAGAACATTTATACACTCTAGTAATGCTCATAATTTCAAAGATAACAATAATGGATAATTATAATGATCAGTGAAATACAGGCGATTCTCGCTGTAGCGTAACAATAACGAGGAAATCAATTAATACTGCAATTCGTTCTGCCTTCGATATTCGGTATCGAGGAGTTCGACCAATTTTCGTAATTAAATCGATACTGTAACCGACAATTGGATGTAGTTGTATACACTATACAGTTTAAATATCATCAATGAATAAGTCAAATTTGTGAAATGGAGTGAGAATATTTTTTTATATGTATGCTGCTAGTAGTATGGCACAGATATTCTGGCAAGGTGCGATTATATGCCATTATAATAGTAGACAGTGTTCTGATAGTTCGGAAGGTCAGTTTTCTACAAAAAGAAGTTCGTCGTTCTCAAGTTATCTCATTTCCGTCAACTTTTTTTCGAGCGACTCGATCTAAGGAGATGTCGAAACTCAACATTCTACGGATGAACTCGATTTGAAGAGAATCGTTGAAAATCTTGCAGAAATCAGTGAAATGTTATAACATGTGATTCCTTGGAGATCCTCTTTCGATCTTCCATTATTCATGAACCTGTCACTATTAGCTATGTACGTACTAATACGTGCGGAACAAATGTGCAACTAAAAGTTACGACGAGCAATACAGATGGCGCAAATAAAATGCATGTACATTTCCACATATGCTCACTAAGATATAGCTGTTCTTGTACGGATAGAGTGCGTACTAAGCTTAAATCGGCGATCCTATCTTACGATTCTGTCACTTTCCTGTGGTCGTCCATACTGAACCTCTTCCTTCGGTATTAATATGTCAATTCCGCATTCAATTAGTGTGACGTGTAAAAAGCACTTGCAAACGTCAAAGTTTCTCTCATTCGCGCGCCACAGTATTGGGGTTGTTTGCAGGCTATATAATTACTATATATGGGAGCAAGATGAAATCTGCCGGTTGACTTTTGAGTGACAACGCAGATAGAAATGAAATACGGCATTCCTTATATGTAGTCGGGTCCAGATAAGGGCGTAAGAGGGCTTCCATAACAGTTGTGCTATAATTAATATTTAGTCGAGTCCTGATAGAGCCATATTCAGGGTATTATAGTTACAACCTAAAAAAATTTTAATACTGCAACCCTTGGATTAGTAACGCCAATAAATATACTTTTTATTTAAACAATCTAAATTCCTGCTAATTAAATAAATACATAGATTTTTAAACATGCTACTCCACATCATAGTCTCATGCTGTCCTAATCGGAGTACCTTTTTCGAGAAGCTACTTTCTCGTTAGGTTAGGTTTAGGATAAGATTAACAAGTTTGATTCTGATTAGGCTTTAATAAGGTAAATGTGTTTGTATAAAGGGCACGCTTATCGTCAACGTGTGTCTCTACCTTTGTAGTACACGATGGACTAAATTGCAGTCAGATGACAATACAGTCGCCTATGTATTTTTTGCGTGTGTCAATCACTAGTAGCAACGTTACTGCTGCGCGAGATGCATTGTGGAAAGAGGAAATGAATTTAAACGCAAGGTTGAGTGCGTAAACACCGAAAACTAAAAGGTGCACTACTCGAAAGAGATAGATTGTATGATAGCAAGATCTATGAAATTGGTCAGGAGGTAGAAACGTGCAATAATGTTTCACAAACCGAAGGTTCCTGTACATCTGGTGATTTGTGCAATATCCAATCCCTTCAATCATTTCATGCCTAACTTTGCTGAAACCAATAACGAGGTGAATAATTTACTAGTGCCAGAAAAAGTATCAAGTGGGAGTGAATCTGAGTTTTAAGGTGCCAGTGAACATTTAATTACAGAAATTAGCAGCAGTGCAAATTCTGATATATATTATGTGGGAAAGGAAGTGAGACAATGAGCTACCGCGTGCTATACATCTGATGCACATTTCGATAAGTTGCTGAACGTTTTGCGAAAAAGTATAATCCCAAACATCCGCGTGTCATTAGAAACGTCCCTTGAAACTAATGCAGCTCAGTATGAAATTCGGAAAATGCATAACGGCAATAGTGACCAATAAAGAATAAATAAGGATTACCTGATTAGGGCTGCGATAATATTGCCTGGCCCAGGGCTCGATAAAGATTTCCCAGCCTGGCTGCTCACGTGAAATACGTTAAAAAAATCAAAAATTTTTTTATTTCATTTTTCGAAAGTATATGTATTATAGAATTTCTGCTATAATTTTGGCGAAGAAATTTGGAGTATTTTAATGCTTTACAGCTAGTCCAAGTAGTTGCGCTCGAAGCGTTTGCTCCGCCCAGATGGCGCGCCAACGTTCAGTACTTAAAACTTTTAACACGTTTTTCTCGAAACGACATTTTTGCATGCGGCGCAGGTAAAATCTCAATAAGTAAGGCACTTATCGGTCTGAAATTTTAGGAGCTTATTCTACACATGTATGGCTATCGCCCGTACCAAAATCAGGTCAAAATGTTTATTTTATCATACTTGTTACACAAAAAAATAACTGGAAAAAGGGTATTTTTTCTAAACTTTCTTTTAAACAGGCGCCATTTTATTTGTCAACAAAAATAATTAATTGAGGTAGGGGCGATAACGACACTCATACAAATTAAGAATATTTCCGTATTTTTTGGTTCAGGTAAGCATGAGTGGAGAAATCATCTGCGCCACGGACAGACCTTATTTTTGAGACGCCATATTGACGCTATAAAAAAACAAAAACAATTTTTTAATTATTAAAAAAATATTTTTTTATTATTTCAGAGTAGCTTAACAAATACCAAAAAGATTCATTTCGTTATATGATGTATTTACTGAGAAAAAAATCTTCACAAATAGCTTAATTTTCTGGCCGTAAAGTAGAATGACCCCTTAAGGAAATTTTATCGGGCCCTAAGTTATGCCCTGTTTATATTTCAACCTGGGAACCTCGTGAAAATCGTCGCTTTTGATGTCTCAAGAAATCTGAACCTCAGCCATGGGCTTGAAATGGCGATAAATTATCTATGTTTATTGGAAGCTTCTTAAGAAACCATAAAGATCCGCTCGAGGGAGGGCTTTTCATCGGCGTTGAAAAATTGGCTGAGCTTTCTTTTTGTCCAACGAATGACGTCGCTTAATCAAGGGATAAGGATTTAGGTACCTGGACAGGAGACATATATTGTTAACGGGGACATAACGAATTTGTTTACGTCACGTTTAAGCTGATTTTGCGTCCTGATGTACACCAGCGAGCAATAATGGCCTTCCTATTTATAGTGTAATAGCATTAATTTACAATAGTATTTTGGAGGACAATTTTTGCTCCTCCCTGTACATGCATCCAAAAATAACTTTTCATTTAAGTGTAAACGCGTGATTTATTTAATTGGTTTCTTATGTGGGATACGATGACAGTCGGTAAGTCGTTGTCCGTCATAGCTCCTGATAAAAATTGCTCTAGCGTCATAGTATTGTACTAGAATGTCAATTAATTGTGTAATTAGCTGTGTTTTCACTCACAATTCGGTAAAGTCGTTGAAATTAACCACCAAATATTTTGTAATACGATTCGGTAAATTGGCACTGTTGCTTGGAAAATAATATCGTGACGGATGATTAAATTTCGCTCTCTACTTCTTCCCGCTTTTGCTTACAATCTATGCCAGGAAAATGTACCCACTGACTCTAATAAACCATCTTCAAATCAACACTTACACACACTGTTACATATACCAAATCGTAGTAGTTCTCAAGAAATATCTTTAACTACGTGATATCGTTAAGCGACTATCCACTATTACATACTGTAGATGTGAAATTATAATCATGTGATGGCGTTAAAACCACTAATTGTAAACTCTGATCTTTTAGCCTAGCCTTTTAAAGGCATTTTGCATTGAGTATCGGGAACGTTAATCAGGAAATAGATGTTCGAACGGGAATAGTGGTCTGCGATAGTTGAATTTCTTCGATGATTTTCGATGATTCTGTTTGTATCGTTTAAAGAATTATTGTTTATGAATACTGTGATGTTGATTCTTGGGAATCGGCCAACAAATATAACACCCACGATCCACAACTGAAAATCTGCAAACTACCAAACGACACCAAATGATACGATAATGACTCACGTACCCATATGTTAGGAAAATTATTCCGCCAGGCATAGACTGAATTGACGGAAACTAAACGAAACATCTAATGTACGATACGGTAATTGAGACCCGATCCTTTAGTTTGCCACCGGATTTGCAATCCACGGATTCGTAAAATAATCGGGAATCCGTAAGACAACGCATAAGGATACGATAGAATCGAGGTTCGGTGTATCTCGAAAATGGGAAATTGGGAAAAGAACACCTTGAGCGTCATTCACCATTGTTCACTCGCTTTTAATATCCATAGGAACACTCTATTTTGAATTTATTCCCCTCAAGCGGTGAACGATGTGGCAAAATTCAAAATAATGAAAACACATCTGTCCCTGAGCTAACCTATACCGTGGGGTCCTGAAAATCGAAACAACGCTCCGCCTCACGCGTTCAATTGTTTTTTTATGATCGCCCAATCGGATCCATGACCCTTCCGGATTCGTTGATTTTCTTATGTCGTTGCGTATCCTTCTTACGCTAGACTTTCCATAGATTTTTGCGAGGTTGTGCACAGGTCTTGAGGAGGCGGGAATTACATCGGCCTCGTATTCAGCGTTGTTGGGCCTGTGCGATGCGTGCTGCGCTCCCCTGGTGTTCTAGGCGCCCTGATAGCCACGTAGATAGTTCTTTCAAATCCCGTAGATGTTAGAATTTTGAATAATCCTTTCGGACCCACTTATCCCCTTCGTTGGCATTGACGTAATACTGCGCGGAATCGAACCGTGCCCTGTGTGGCATTGACACAATAGTGCGTACATTGTTCTTGGGTTTCAACTTGCTCCGATTTGGAACTTTAGGGTCGGGGAATCCGAATTGGAAATAAAAATTGCCAAATTCAAAACGGCTGACACAAAATGGTAGACTAAATTTAAAAAAATGTACAATAAATGGACTTTGTTGACAAAATGTTGATTAAAGAGGTTTTTTGGGTTCCTGAATCCGAATTTGAAATAAACATTGCCGAACTCAAAATGATTCACACAAAATGGCGGACCTAAAATCAAAAAATATATACTACTTGTCAACAAAGTCGAAGTATTTTTTGCAATTTGGTCTGCCATTTTATGTTTGAATTAAAAATTTTTTATTTCAAATGCGGATTTAGCGACCCAAAAAATTCTTAAGTTCAGATTGTCGAATCAAATTTCAAAAAATTTTTCTTGTCAGTTTGGGCACTTTTAGTCGAATTATCCTTACCAACGAAGGAGTTAAAGATAAATAATATTCCCACGAGGGAAATAAATAAAAGTTCATATAAATAAAGTCAGTCCGACGCCACACGAAAACACTCCTCAGCCTATCGGGCGCGCCGACGTAGTTCAAATATGTCTTATTTAATCTATTTTTATGATAGGCCCGAAATGACATGGCACAATACTATAACCTTTAATAAAATATAACCGAATAAATTTTATTCTCGCTGAATACGAATAAATAGTATAAAAGTAAACAGATTTCTACTTTTTGTACTATAAGTTATGAGCCTATTTTATATTTTAAAAATAAATTCTAAATACAATCATTCAACTTTTAATAAAAGAGTAGCATATCTCTTCAGATAATATCGCTTGACTGAACTTAAATGTTTATTATCAGGCGAAATCCAATATCAGTTCCTTAGTAACATTTAAGATTTATCATATTTCAATTAATGTGATCTCAATGTTTACTCGTCGGAGTTCAGAATTTTCCTTGATTTAGATTAAAATTGCACGAAAATGTTGAGCAAAGTTCTGTGTGAAATGCTGTACAATAAAAAAACAATAAGTTTGATCGACGAATTGCAAACGCGCGCATTGCGCATTCGTAAGTTTTAATGTAATTTCATGTAGCGAGTGAACTTCGAGGAGGAAGGGCAGGGGGATCGGAAGTATTTTAATGTAAAACTTTCCATCAACCTTCGAAGATCTTTACGTTGATGAAATTACGTTTCAGAATGTGGTGCATCCTGTGACATCTGTCCATGAGTACAATGGAGAATCAAGATGGTCAAGGAGAGTCTACATCGGAATAGAATTCTCGGTGAGGTGAATCAAGACACTCAATGCGGATTCGTCAATGTCAAACTGAAATGCGAAGCTACGCAATTCACAAACCTGAAGGAAATGTCATCGTATGTCGGTTTCGTTGAGTGATTTTGGGTGCGATTATTCAAACGACAGGGTTCAAGTATTCGCGAGATGAGGCCTATTTGTCTATTCGTAATTGGCTCGGCTCTAGGGCTCGTAGTATACGGGTTTGGAATATCTCAGGGAAGCACAGTGATGCGTGCCGGAAGTGGTATAAAGATTGGTACTAACGAACGCGGAACGGGTTCACGGGGCTCCGGGATTGGAACTGTTAGAGGAAATTCGGGAGTGCGGATTGGGGAGGGGAGAATTCACAATTCTACCAGGCAGAGAATTATTCCATCCACCTCAGCTCCACTGCCACCCCAACTATTCACTCACGCTCCAGCAGCAGTTCACAGTGATAGTCAGAACATCACCTACCTCAAGGTAAGTTAGTTTGGTCATTCTTTATGTCGCAAGGTATTTGATTTCTAAATCAAGTGTATTACTACTACAGTTATATTTTTTTATGGTAAAAATTCACCAACTTTTCTCCTTCGTTAGTGATGAAAAATGAAATTTGTTTCTGCAAGTCCTCTGGCATGCAAGTCTCTTCTTTAATTTTCATATGTATCTTCGGAGATGGGATGTTGCAAATCTGCGCCGCGGCTATTATGACATTTATTTTATTCCCACGCGGAAAAGGTTTCACTGTTTCTTGATTTGTGATGGGACTTCTTATTTTTGTTTGTTAATAATCCAGCAAAAGTCCCAAGCCAAACGGCATTCTTATATCAATTGTTTAGTCGTTTCAAAGCAAATCCAGATTTTCATGAGAATTAATTTGTGTAACAGGTGGGCATGATGGTTCCCTATAAGTCCTTTGGCGTAAGAGAATACACGAAAGCAGTGACCACAGCACTGAACAATCTTCAAAAGAGTACAAGGGGTCCCAGACTGGGATTGTTTCAGCGCTATGACATTCATGTGCGCATCGATATGATGGAGCTCACTCCAAGCCCAACGGGTAAGTCAACATTTCATTGTTTCATACGATCGCTACTGCAGAAAGCGATGCCTATGTGCGCGTGTGCTGGCACAAATGTCTATATCCCAAATTCAGGATGAAGCGTGAAACCGATGAGATCCCCATATAGACAAATGTACCTAAATTTTGCTGCAATTTTACCTCATATTGAATCACGAAATGCAGCAATCCAGGTGCGGTTGGCCAACACTCGGAGTACAGCCGACACTTAGCCATAAGGCGGCAGCAAGTTGGCAGCCAACGATCGGTACTCGAATACGTCCCAACGTTAATCGAACTGTAGTTCGACAGTCGAGCCGACATTGTGCTCGCGGCGTTGCATTGCAGGCGATGCGCCGGTATAGAATCATAACCTCACTTCCAGGGATGGGCCCGTGTAAAAATAATGTTTTTTAATCGGCCTTAATTGAACATAATTCCTTTAGAGTAGCTACAGCTGTGTAAATGATCTTCGCGCGCGCAAACATTTGACTTTTCTATCTTTCTCTATTTATTTCTGACTATATAGATATATAAAATGTTCACTCTCATTCTGAAAATAAAAATAGGTGTTAATAAAGTCATGAGTATTTGATTTGCTTTGTTTAAATTAATCAACTTTCAATAGATATACAGGGTGTTCGGTAAGTCCCGGATAAGAAATATACTATTAGATTCGGCGTGAAGAAAATGAGAGAATGGCGTTAATAAAATAAAAAATGTATAATTAGTTTATGAGTTATTCTCGATTAAAGTAAACCAATCAGAAGCTCATAAGAATTGAGAACTCCTCCTATATCTCCTCTCACTGACGACAGCTGGCCGCATACATTCCCACAATAACAGTGACCGATGGATAGGTCGACGGGAAATTCGATAAAAGAAAAAAAATCCAGACCTTAATGTTATGGACTTTTGCGTATGGGGGCATTTAAAAAATATGGTGTATCGGACTGAAACAGATGACAAGGAAGAAATGCGAAATGTTCCTGACATTGACGCCAGATATTCTTCGACGGATGGTGGACCAAATACGACGTCGTACAGAGCTGTGCATTCAAGAAAAAGGCCGTCATTTTGAACAGCTTTTGTACTAGACGGCGTACGAAAAAACAATTGGCCTTTTTTTCAGGACCCACTTTATTTCCTATCGCAGAATAAAATAAATGTTATTTCTAAATGTATACTTTTATCGAATTGTCAGTGGGAGGAGACATAGGAGGAGTTCTCAATTCTTACACGCAGAAGATTGGTTTACTTTAATCGAGAATAACTCATAAACTAATTATAAATTTTTTATTTTATTAACGCCATTCTTTCATTTTTTTCACGCCGAATCTAATAGTATATTTCTTGTCCGGGACTTACCGAACACCCTGTATATTTTAAAATATTATAATAGCCAACAGTGGCTGAGCGTTAGTAGTTGGCGTAGGGCCAATATCGGCATCGAGTACCGACACGAACTCGGAATATTACGTCGGGTCGAGCATATCATTTGGACATGAAATTGATGCCAGGCCTACCTTGGCGAACAGTGTCGCGTCGACTTTCTAACTCCGGCGGCCGCTGTCGTTCTGACACTGGCACTACTCTAAAACTGTATCTGGGAAGGTTGCATATCTTATGAGTGCTCACTTAACAGTCATATTTGCTAAATTAACCGGTGAAATGAAAATGCAAACACAATCGGCAATGTTGGTTACATGTGATGCTTCATTCATCGTGCTAAATAAAAGAGATAATTTTATCTCATTCATATTCTACCAAAGTATACGGTAGATATGGTTTAACCCTTATGTCAATAACCAAAATGTTCGACGTTGTTCAATAACCAGGGTACCCGGGTACCCCTATGACGAATATATGCTTTATAAGCACTTTATGTACTGGAATTTCTTCTTTACAGCCTACGGAGTCACAGTAGATGTGCTGAGGGACTTTTTTCAGGTACACATTGTCTGTGGAGGGGATATATGACAAAAGTAGTACAGCTGTGGGAGTTCTGGATCAAGATTCCTGTAACCAACATTTACCGACATTCGAGAACCTTCGAAGGGCCGTGTCCGTGCTAAATTGGCGTCGTGAACCCTACGATTTCCGGAAGTGACGTCATCGAGACCCCCCAGTTCCAGGAACTTATAGGGGATTCTAAGAATTTTGCGTCGAATTCCATGAATTTTACGCTCGTTTCTAGGAATTACGCACGATTGAGAACCTTCTAGAACCTTCTAGAACATTTTAGAATATTTTAGAACCCTCCGGAACCTTCGACGGTTCGTGTCCATGCTAAATCGTGGAGGATCGTTCCCAGAGCCGGCGACCCTCTCGCGCGACGTTTTGGGGTAGCCCCTTTCCCCTCAACCTCCGGAGAAGCTTCTAGAACCTTCTGGAACATTCGATGACCCCTCCCTCCCCAACCCCCTGCAAGTTCGTACAGGTTTCAAACTGCATTCGACGACTCCCCCTCCCCTGCCCTCCTCGTGGAGGTCCGTGCAGGCTCGTGCAGTTTTCAGACCGATTCTCTGAAATTCGTCGACGATTCGATTCCAGGAAATTCGCGGACTCGAGTCAACCATTCGATTTCAGGAATTTTCCCGGCAGTTTTCAAAGGGCAGCTCTCAGACCTTGAACGTTATCTCTCAGAATTGCGCATCGAGGATGTAGCCCTCTGGAATGCGGGATCGAATCCAGGAAGTTTGCAGGTTCATGCAGTTTTCAGACGGCAGCCCTCGGAAGCTTCCAGACCTCGAGATCGATTCCGGGAAATTCGATTCCAGGAATTTTCTCGGTAGGTTTCGGAGGGCAGGCCTCAGACCTCGAAAGTTATCTAACGGACTCGCGTATCAAACCTCGAGGACAATTCGCGGCATCTTTTTTGTTTACCGGTGTCAAGCTACTCGCGGGGAGATAAGTGATCCTTTCCGAAAGCGCACTGACGAGGTCAAAGTCCACCTGCATTCTAGAAAGATCTATATGCAAGTTGCTTAAAAAACGAAATCCCACACCATTTACTAATCCTTAAACAAAGAAGGGTTCGCTGTATAAAAGGGCGAGCTGCACTGTGACTTTTTCATTAATCAAGTGATCATGCTCGACTTATGCGAAATATTAAGAAGCAACTTCAGCTTAAAGTTCGAATAAAATTACTACTAAAGAGTATCGAGGAATTGAAACAGTTGATTCAAGTGAGAGAAGATATTAACCAATTAATAAGAAATTTAAAGAGAATTCACCTAAAGTGAGCAAAATGGATTTCACAAAAATCAACAAGGTGGGCCGTTTGGATGAATTTCTTCCAACGAAGAAGTTGTCGGAGCTGGAGGTTCAAAAGGAATACAAGATCAGCAGCATACGAAAGATTCAAACAAAATATGGAATAAGACTCCTGGTTGACGTGGAACATAATTTCTCAGCGTTTTTACCAGCGAGGATGTCGAAAGTTCTAAAAGATGACATAATGGAATTCGTAATAATAAAAAAGTTATGAGCTTTTTTCTGACGCAAAATGTTTTCGCCTTTCAACTGCTCGTTCCCGCTATTTCTAGTTCCCGTCAACCTTGAGTTCACCCGTACCCTTTGAGCGTGCACGTGTTCTCTTCTAACCTTCCGAGCGATTTTGTGAATATATC
>JARQST010000313.1:39017-62113 GCA_030142225.1 Pachycephus smyrnensis | reverse complement strand
CCGACCCGTTCGAAAGTTATGATCAATTAAGTGTTTTCACTTCAAGGGGGTGTAACTCCCCCTAGAGTGATGCTACAAGGGTTTATAGGGAGGGTTTTTTAATTGCTGAAAATGCTCTTTCCTGTGCTATAATCAGAAATATGAATTTCCTTCCGGAACTACCAGTTTTCAAACTTTTCGAAAATCCCCAAAATGCACGATTTCACTCCAACCGCTGCCGATCGGCCATTTTGTATTCGATCGGGATGAAACCTTTACCATTCGAAAGCGGATGAAATTTCCTAAAAAATATGTTTTTGGTTTTTCGAAATCGGTCAAAGTTTACCGCAAATACACAAAAATTACCTTCTTCCACTTCAATTGGATGTCACTGTATGTGCGAATGTCCACACCTTTACAAACTTCAGATGATTCACTGAACCAAAGGAATTTAAATTTACTATGAAAACTAAGTTTCGGGTGTGGATGAGGCACTAAAATTTGAACAGTTCCCGTTTGAAATTGAATATATCGGTATTGATCACGAGATCGCATGCCGTTATAATTGATGAAAAATTAGTTCGCTTCGTTACTGTAATGCATATCACCATAATTATATGTGAAATAAATAATATGACATATGCATGAAAACTAAAGAATAATTATGTGCATGGTAGCACCACATTATCTTTATAATATGAAATTATAGGTATCTTGATATAAAACGGAACTCAACAGATTACTAATTCCCGAAATATAGAGGGGCTGATAAATCAACAAAAAGCTTTGCGACCGTTTGGCATTTTATATTGTGAATATAATCATTTATATGTTTCTAGAAATTAAGGCTACACATAAATTACACTAAGGTCTTTACAATGATTTTGAGAGTTTATTACTTGCAGTAAAGTGCTTCTAAAGCAAACACAATAGAATTATCTATTTATTATTTAGACAAAAACGTTCAAAGCCTAAAGTAAAATTTCAAGTTTCAAGCTCATAGAAGTTAGAGTGTCACGACATAAGCAGAAATCTAAAGGTAAAATAACATTACATAAAGGCACACGAGTGTGAAGTTATTCGGGGGTCGGAGACCATTCTGTCGACCGTTCCACTCTCTTTGCAACGAATCGTGGTTATTTTGGGTGGAGCCGAGGGAAAAAAAAAATCCAAACTGGAACGAATTGCCGGTGGCCTCAGTCTTACCTTTTAGCCTTACTCTTTCTATACAAGTCAACTGCGCAGTAAGTTTTGCCAGGTAAATGTTCTTTCATC
This sequence comes from Pachycephus smyrnensis, assembly GCA_030142225.1. Classification (NCBI taxonomy): domain Eukaryota; kingdom Metazoa; phylum Arthropoda; class Insecta; order Hymenoptera; family Cephidae; genus Pachycephus; species Pachycephus smyrnensis. The sequence goes on along the minus strand of JARQST010000313.1, from coordinate 60,859 downwards.
TACAGTGCTTATATATTGTACAATTCGTTTCCTTCTTCGCCGTTCGCCTCCTCCTTCACTCGCTGGCCTTTTCTATCCCTCTTCTTCACTTTTCTCGTTAGCTTGAGAGTTAGTTTTACCTCTTGAATAACTAGTTAACAACCCTTGAAACACTTGATTTACGTATATTTCGTAATATGCGCACTTGTATCGTTTGTGGATGTAGCTATCATCATAGTAGTTTTGTAATTTCGTTTCAAGTACTTTTTTCTAACGCACAATTTTTGTAGGTTCCGAATACCAATATGCTGGGTACACGTATGTCAGATTAGGTGATCATAGGATTTATACAATACCTGATGTGTATATTTTGGATAATTTCAAAATACGCTGAAATATTTTATCGTTATTGATACCATTTTGCTATGGACTCGCAAAGGCGCACTGATAAAAGTGTTGGTCTAATGAAAGTACCTTTGGGTGGCACATTTATGATGACTTCTGAACTTACCAACATGAACGTCTATATAATAAGAAAAAGTTTTTTAATATTAGTCTTTATTAAAAAATTACCTTTGTGAGCTGAACACTTCGATAATAAGTAAAGTACACTAATTATGAATATAATAAATGATGTTCGTTAATTTTATATGTAAAAATTATTTTAGTTACATTTAATATGTAAAGGAATATTTAATTTCTATACAATAAACTATTACCATTAGGCTAGTACATTTTATTTGCATGATAGGTATTAGATACTCGCGTATAGGGTTACTCACAATTTCCAACCGTACGAGCGTTGAAACGGAAGGTCCTTGTATATAAGAAAATATTCGTGTACTACATGTAATAAATATCGAAAACAAAAATTGTCGACAGGCGTACACTGGACATGCAATAAATGTTCGGGAACTAATATACATACATGAATGTGTTTTTTTTCGTCCCTGAAATGTAACTTGTGGTTTCGAAGTTATGGGAACCTGTAGGTGCTATACGCTCTATAAATTGTTAAATCCTTTCAAAATTGACTGTATGTAGGATACGCTAAGTACCGCATAGAAATAGTACAAGGAAAGGAAAAAATTTAGAAAAGAAAATCTAAGTAGATCATTCCCAGATCTACAATAGAATTGATCTCTCCTACACTTATGCCATACGTCCGTTCATAAGAAGAGATCACACAAAGATCTGTGAAAGATCTTTGAGTATTTCAATTTCGAAAGTGACCTGCGGCCAATCTTTGATGCTTTCCACGTCTAGCATAAGATAATTGTAACGGAAGATCCACTTCTGATCATTCGTAATAATCAGATATGCTAATATCAAATGTGGGATAGTCTCCTTTGCCGTAGATGAGATACACATAAAAAATTATATTTTATTCGCACCGTGTACTGGCAACACGCACGAGGTATCTTAAACATGTGATATCGCTGGTCTGAAATTTCGGAAAATGTTTGCGTAACCTCCGTGCAACGTCAGGGAACAGCACATCATTATGTACATGGCACTTTGCAGCTTTTGTTTTACTGTGATGTCATTCTGAAAAAAAATAGTACCCTGCTGTATCTAGTAGGCATCCGTGGCTGGCTTTAGTCTCGTCGATGCCACCGAGAAACAAGAACAAGGGAGAATATCGGGGCAAACAGGTTTGCCTTGAGCACGACCGCTTGAACCATGTGGTCGCATCTTATACATTCGCCGTTGAAAAAAAATAAAAATTTCGCGGATGCGAAACTTTCAAACTAGAAGTGCTCGACATTTGCAAATGTTGCCGTTCCATGCTATGCTTATGATTTTTTCCGTAAAGTTTAACTGCATTGGGTAAGTGGTTCACCCAGACATTTGGATACACAAATACGACACTAAGATTTTGGATATTTATGCATGTCCCGTTTTGAAACCGGAGATGCTAGAAATCTGCAAAAGTTCCTGTGCCATCTGCATCCGGAACTTGATATTTTTTGTACATTTCAACCTGATAAGTTTAGCGGTTTGTCTGCAACTTTGCTCACAAAAATACGCGCGCGATCGTAGAATACAGAATATTCTGAGTTTCGCGCATACACTGTATTTAAACCGGAAATATTGGAGATCTGTAAATGTTGCTGTTCTATCTATTATTCGGGACTTGATATACATTGTAAAGGACCATGCCCATTTTGCGCCCAGAATGTACGACGATGAATCAGGTATGTAATGGAAGTACTCAATGAGTGTAATAAAAATATAGTAATGATTTGCCCGAGAAGTCAGTCCGTGAGAAGTTATACAGCTTTGAAATGACATTTTATTTTTTTTTAATCATTAGATGAAATGATTGTCAGCTTTAAAAACTACTTTTCCGTGGTGGCGGCAGGCAACAGATTTAACTAATCTGGCTAAAGCTCTTTGCTGTCATCTAATGCCATCATGGCCGATAAGGTATCTAGTGGTGGAGTCGGCAGTACCACCGAAAACTCAAACCGCGTTGTAGGGTTAGGCAGAGGTTCTAAAGTGTCAAGTTAACTACAATCTCCCCCTCAACATGTGTTTGAGACCAGGGCACATGTTGAAGGTCAGTTGGCTACTGGTTCCAAACCCATTCCACATTGTATTTCTTGTAATAAATCACTACTTTGTGCGAGAAAACATCGACTAAATGAACTGAAAAACTCATTTATGCTTCGGATTATAACACAAGACCTCATTCCACGCACAGTAGGTTTATCCGACTATGTATGCCACAAATGTTAGGTAAAGTATTTCCATAAAACGTCGGAACTTTATATTTCAGGGACTTCGACATCAGAAGTAGCATCAAATATTACCCTTACGACGAGCTGGTGTAATAGAAAGACCATGTGTATTTGGATGCGAGTTTCACAGCCGTTTGTGAATTCCAGAAACGGTGAGCGCAACAGTTTTAACAAATTTAAGATGTTATGTTCCAGCCGAAGCTCGGGTTTGTGAAAAACATAGGAATGGCCCGTGGAATGAGTTATTGTCATTAACAGTAGATCATAACTATACTGCATCTCACGTAGAAGACATGCTGAACATACTGAGAAATGCATTTAATTCAAACACTACTTTCAACTTTGCTTTCCTTTCAAAAATGGATTATAGTGTAGTTCAGCAGTGGACAGGTCTCAGTAAACAACAGTTTCAAGATCTACTTACACAAATTCCATCGTTAAGCAGGGAGAGACGTCATCACTCGGAGACTGCTCTTGCGTTACTTTTGGCAAAACACAAGACCGGTGAGACAGATAAGAATCTGGCTCAAAGGTTTCAAGTCCCTCGGTTATCAGCACAGCATTTGATGTCAAAAGCATAGGTTATGTTTGCTCACTGAATTTGTTCCCCAAAATTTAGGCTTCACGCATTTGGAGCACAATGCATTAGTAAGACGTAAAACTTTGTTATCAGACAAGATCTAGAGCACCGGACAGGGTTCTGCAATCGTTATTTGTGATGGGACATATATATTTATAGAAAAAAGCTCCAACTATGCATTCCAAAAAATTAAATTCAGTTTACACAAGCACAGACATCTGGTTAAGCCTTTTGTACTAGTAGCGCCGGACGGTTGCGTTGTAAAGGTGTTCAGGCCTTAGCCGGCAAACAAGTCAGATGCAATGATTTTGCTAGAACTAATGCAAAACGAAAATGGGATAAGGTCATCCTTTCAGCCAAATGATGTGTTTTTAATGTACTGCGCCTTTGGTGATGCTGTAAGCACCATGCTGCAGTACTATCTTTCTATACACATGCCTGAATTCTTGTTTTCGAAAATGTCCTAGTTTACGACCGAACAAGCAAACAAAAGCAGAAAAGTAACATTATGTCGTTATGTTATAGAGGCACGACGTCCTGTTTTAAACACTTCAATAGAGTTTGGAGCAATAAGTCCATTCCACATTTAATGAACGGCTTTTGCATTGCAGCTGCATTGATTAATGCATTCCCTTCTACTGTCGTCTCACCTATCTATTAAGATGAGACGATTGTACAGTATATTTTAACACGTGAGCTGGTGCTAAACCACTTGCAATCTCTAGTGCAAGCAAAGCATTTGAATGCTCAGTCAAGAAATTTCGAAAAACTTGATGCTTCTGTCTTTCCCGAATTTTCATGATCGACATATGAGGATTTGAAACTAATAGCACTAGAATCATACCAGTTGAAACAGGCACATTCTTAATACGCTGAACATATTAAACAAGCCGGAAAATATAAAATAGAAGTTTGTAAGCACTCTAAGTCTTTGTCGTTGCAATCCTACCATATTTCAGCGAACAGGCTAGCGTTGTTTCGAGAAAAAATCCAATCACGTCACAGTGCAGCAAAAAAGTACTTTTTATATTAACAGATCTAGAAAAAAAACAGGACCAGAATCTATATGTGAGTATTATTGCACTTGTAAAAATGGTGCGAGAACTTCGGGCTGTTGTGTGCACACAATGACGTTACTTTAGTTTTTCACGCATCATTGTGATGGAGACGAAGAAGCAGCGGTATAAAAAATTAAAAAAAAATTTTTGGAATTTAACTTCACTGCATTTGCTATGGATAATGCTTGCACTCATTATTTTTCCGTTGTTAAGCTCTAAGGTTAATTCTGTATTCATTTAATGTCGTTACACGTGCATATACGTGTCATTTTTCAACGAGAAGTAGGAATTTCTGCATAGCCATGTTAGAAGACAGAGATATGGAGGAATGCCGGTCACTTAAGAATATTCCTTGATTTCTCGAATAAAAACGAATTTGATACCAAGCCACGGGCGAATTAGCAAACTCTAATATATCTTTTGGGGAAATAGCAGCATACGAATCAATAAAATAGACAAATAATACATTTTTTTTGTTGAATTCAAGAAATGTAAAAATGACCGGCATTGTGCGACGTGGCGAGTTATTGTGGTCACTCGGCGGGTAATGCCAGTCGATCTGGGCCATCCAACGATCACACTTTGTTATTTTGATTAGAGGTTGAAAATTAATTCCTCGAGTTGTAAATACGATTCAAACACAAACAAATTTGTATTCATCTCTGGCGAGGTAATATTTTTGATAATAGAAGTTCCAGCTTGAATTGCTTCGACAGCTGCTGTTAGCTCTGCTGGAGACCGTTTCGCCTTATCGGTAACACGTTTTCGTCCTCAGGCCATCTACAAAATAATTTGCTTACAATAAAGAAGTTTTTGACAAATTGAAAAATTCTAACCTACAATCGCAATAATAACACATCATTCCATCAAATTCGATCTATTTTCGGGGTCTTACTCTGTGTATTATATAACTATTTAGTTCATCCAGTATCATTTTGCTCAATACATATTTTAAATACATACATACCTCGATTTTTACACCGTGTTAACCATGTAATATATGCCGGTTCGAGCCTGGCACCGGATAAACATCACACGACTGCCATTGCCCGCCGCACCTGACTATCATCACCCGAAATCCAAGAACAATGCGTTCATCGAATAAAAATATGTAGTGATATATTTCGGGCATTAAAAATGCATCAAATTGAAGATAAATTCATTACAAAGCTATACAAAATTATTATACACGTTGTAAGTAACAAAAACTGCAGCTGAAAGCCTATTTACGTTAGGTAGTTTCTTATAAGAAAGAAGGTGTAAACTAAAGACCGCTTTGATATATATCTTTTCATATAGATACTGTAGGCACGGCATGATAAATTAGTTGCTGTTTCACTAAGTAAAAAGATAACACCAATACAAATTCAAAATAACCATCGGATTTACCATAATTCGAATGACCGGTATTGCCCTGTTCTCCCCTACTACTCTATAAGAGCTTATATTTCGGCTCGGACAAGTTTTCGAACAAAATGTCTGTAAATTTTTTTTCATGTACTCATCAAGACCTTTTATTTGGCACTGGTCTCGGTTGTGTACATTGTGGGCCCAAATACCCATATATTTCGGACATGATCCTTTTAACCTGATTGGTTCAGTAGTTCATTCGGAATTTTGCCTACTAGAATTTGTGCGGGCAAGTCGAAAACAGCAAAGCATCCTAAAATTGGCGCATGCGCTGCATTGAAACCGGAAGTGCCGGACGTCTACAAATATTGTTATTCCATCTACATCCTGAGCTTGATATCCCCTATAAATTTGAGACCGATCGGTGTAGCCGTTTGTTTGAAATATTGTCTACACATTTTGTGTGCAGACACATACATAAACACACACGCACACACACACACACAGACGCTCCCACATATTCCATGCGATCGTACCTAAAAACTCAGAAATGGAAGGCGCTTACTTTTTTGTCGATAGTTCACTCTGATTGGCGAACTTTTAAACGGTTGTAGTTCAAAAACTAAGTGCTTCTAAATATAAGGAAGGTCATCTGTGATACCTCTGGAACACCGCTGTAGCCCGTTGGTAAGGCAATTTAAGGATACCATATATGTGTACACACATAAATGGTATACAACAATACAGTATAAGTAATTTTTTTTAAATTCATCTAAAAATTTATCTAGAAGAAATTTTGAATGCCGTTTCCAGAAAATGAGATGCAGTTTTTGTACATGGTAGACTCACAGAAAGACGAAATTCGCCTGCACATCGTCCCAAGTAACAATCATCGATGCTCAGACTTGATTGAAAAACGGTCCAAGCTTGGACCAATCTTAGCTGCCAAGTCTTGGTTTCCAATGGTGGACCAACTCGGCGAGGTCTTGGGCCAATCTTACAAGTGCAAGTCTGGGCCTAAATTTGAGGTTCTAAAGTTTTTTGTATTTAACCAAGCTTCAGTGAGATCTTGGGCCATTGTTGGTTCGAATCAGGTGCTACGTTAAACGGTCATAATATTTACTTGTATTTTATTGCACTGTATTAATAAATCTTATTTAATTGGCACATACAAGTGTACATTTACGATTGTATGCGCGTGTTAAAGATTGTATCTTGTGAAAAATTTAATTCATTAAAAAGTTTTGTGACAATAAGAGCCTTAACGAAAACTTATACCTCAACTACCTGAAACGTAATATGGTTGGAACTTACGTTTCAAATAGTCTATTGGTGAAGGAGGTCGATTGCCATTCCAAAGGGTCCCAGGTTCAAATCTATCATCGGAAGGAAAATTTTTAATTGGTAATAAAGTTGAAATGGCAAAGAAAGATGTCGCCGAAAAGTCTTGATTACAAAGCAGGTTAACAATGTATCAAAAAGCAAATGTTTCTAAGTTAAATTCTTATTTTTCGTCTATTGGATCAATATTATTGGGCCAAGGTTGGCGATCGATTTTTGCCCATGCATGGCCCAATTATACCAGCCAATCCTGACTCGAATATGGCTACTAATCTTGGGTCAGCAGTGGCAGGCAGTATTAGCCGCGTCAAAAACGCTGTTGACATTCTAATGTCAAGTTGAGATTTGTGTACCAAAGTTTGGCCAGAACTTACCAATATTGGACGAAGACTGGCTCGACTCTCAATTTTTGGTTGGAGTGTCACAACGTTATGCGCGAAAAGCACCGCTCAACATTGTGTTTCTTTTGTTCCACGGTCGATTGATTCGAAAAATCATTATTATTTAATTTTCTTCTTCACTATACATGTAATTGTTCAACAATTCCTAATTTTATAGTAAAAAAGCTGCCAAAAACCATGGAAATTAAATCTCTTTCATTTCACCTAAAATGACAACCTTTAAACTTGCTCATATCTCAATAAATCAACTTTTTCGGTAAATCCTGTCATTTTTATTTTTTTGGTCGCTTGATCCTTCAGCTGTAAGAAACTATTCGATTTTTAAAATCCGTTCAGCCAAAATAATATAAACAAAAAGCCGGACCTACTGCGTTTCGCTCTTCTTGGAGTGTGCTTACAGTTTCTAATTAGTACTCAATTCGCGTAAAAGTTCAGAATCGTTCCTAATCTGCATGAACATCTTACTTATACTCTAAAGTTTCCAAATATATATGATTTTTTAAAATTTGATAACTAGAGCAGAAGCAGTGCGAGAAAGAAAAGAACCACTGGACCCCATAGTACTATTTGTATACCTGAAAAATATGTGTCCCGCTCCAGGGTTAATTTAAATATGTATATGTTAGGTAATGTATTATAATGCTGACATCAATTTCGTATTTTCATAATCAGATGTGTACTCAACTGCAATAACTAACTGAAATTGAATCTCATTATAAAAAAGATTAGGCGATGAGTAACTATTGTAGTATTTTATTGTACAAATATAAATTAGCGTCATCGTTTACCATTCTTAATCTATTGTTTAACTGTCCAGTCTGAGTAAGAGAATTACATTTTGGATTGATGATAAAGAATTTTATCATGCAAAGTGCATACCACAGATATGCGAATATTACGTGAAAACTTACTGGCCTGATAATTAATAGGACTGGAAAGGTTTCAACGGCCGACAAGCGGGTAAACTTTATACGTGGATTGCCGGATTATGAATAAATATACAAAGCTGTTCTTTTAGAGATTATTTATTATTATAAAATAAAAAATTCGCCGAACGTTCGAAAATTGTTATTAAAAAATGTCATTAACAAATACGTCTGTGTTTTCTTTGTACCGACACTTATTTGGCATGATTGCCCGTGAACAAATGGAGATTACTTAATCTCCTTGGAGGTGAGTCTCCTCAAGTAGTGTCCTCGGAGATTGAACCTGAAAATTAAAAGTCAGAACAAAATTAACAAAGTGGCGGCCAAAATTAAAACGTGGCGGAAAATTCGACTAATTTTTAATTTTTAAATTGAAATAAATTAGATATGCAACTATTTTTACAGATTCAGGTTTAGAGAAATAGTGTTTTGTAACAGCTCGTTAAATTTCAAATCGATATTTATTGTCATTCTCGGAATATTATGCCAAGTATAATGTAAAACACTGTTTCGAGAAAAACGCGTTTAAAATTTTTACAAAGTGTTGTGGTGTGAAAATTTTGACTCACACGTTTCAAAATTGGCCTGCACTGTAGAATGAGGTTCCTAAGTTAGCATTCGCCTCGGCAGTAGCAGCAGCAAATTAATTTTTTTCTTGTCTGGCTTTTTTGTTGAGCTTTGATCTCTTCTCTCAGTGTTTTCCATACGGCGCTCGTTCTTCACTCTGCAAATCTCGAAGGGGCGCGGTCCAATTTCCACTTGCAATGCATTCATAACGTCCAATAAACGTGTGAAGCCATCGTTAAGGGGGCACATCCCAGTAGACGGCAAGAAAAATAGGTGAATTTTGGGAATTATTATCTCAAAAACTATTTGTTCGATTTCATCCAGGTATGTTTTATTCAAAAGTATATATATTCAGGTACGTTAACAAATTTTTTTATGAATATTTATCCACTCGAAGCGCTGCTGTCGTGGCCGGCGTAAAACATGTCCCTCGCTGACACGGTCTGCGGTCCCTAGGATTTCATACAGTTGGTTTATCCGAATCATGAATTTCGAACAGATTCTTAAAATATAATGTATAAAGCGGTTCGCATCGTATCATTTTTTAGAAAAAAAAATTTTTTCACGAAATGGCGACCGTTTGAACTTTACATTCAATTTTCATCCGAAATTTCCGACCTTTCTGGCTTGATAAAAAAAAAGTAATTGAGTAAAAAAAATTTGATACGTTCCGAACTCTACAACCTATCCGCAAAACTTGAATCAAAATTTGGAGGAAATCGGTAAGCCGTTTTCCAAATATCCTAGGGACCGTCTTTGAAAAGTATGTTTTGAGATAATCGCGTTTAAAGTTTGGCAAAGAAATGACGCGCTTGACCACTCGGTCGTTCGTCCGCTTCTCGGTAAATTGCCCATAACTTTCACAATTTTTCGAATATCACAATGAAATTTACACACAATATTCTTCATACTCTAAAAAATTTATAATAATTATATAACATATTATATAATATATAATATTATACGTACCTGCTATGTAGCAGACAAAAGACTCCGGGCCAGCGGCGCACCTGTCCACCCGGCCGCTCCGCCGCAATTCGGCAAATCGTCCATAATTTCCACAATTCTTGGAATTTCAATATGAAATTTACACACAATATTCTTAACACTTCAAACTTTAAGGGAAGTGAAAAAAAATTGACTAAAAAAATTTTTCTACCCGGATGTGCCCCCGTAATACGAAGTGCGGATTTGTGCCGGTATTCTGCTTATAAGCCTGTCGCTTTTGCTTATTGCCAGGCACACTGGCTGCCCGGTCCGTGTGTCTCTTCTCACTTGTTGCTCCCCCGGTCGAAATATTACGAATTTTTCAATCTATTAAACAGGGAAACATTTCTTAGTGATTGGACTATCCGAATATGTAGAAAAATTCGATTTTTTGAAATTTGAAACCATCCAAATCTCTTTAAAAAGATTGCTGTTAGTAAAAAATGTTTGCATTTTGTTGTAATATTAAATATGTGGCCCTGTACATTTACATTACTGAAACTGGTACTACGGTACATTCAATTATTCAATACTTATTTTCTATAACGCTTTTTGTCATCCGATTCTAATTTCGCTACATAACTTTTTTTCCCTACTGAAGCACTGTTGATTAGAATCACCTTTTTCTCGCAATTTCTTTTAAGATAAATGATGTAAATGAAGAAAGATCGACTAGTCATAAGCTGAAATAACGGTAGCATAATACCACTGAACAGAGTCATTATTCCTACCTGCTATTTCAGTTAGTGTAATGCGTGGCTCACCAAATGGAAAGTTTTTATCGTCGAACGACTCTGCGAAACGTAACACGGTGAATGTGAATATCGGGGTTGGTGTCAGAGTCGAAGCTGGCGTTTCGGATTTCTCGCAGTATGAACGATCCAAAGTCCAATTCTTAATCATAATATGCAGTGCTGTGGTATATCACCTTACCAAATAAAATTTTACTTACGATTTCAATTCGCCTTATAGGTCCTTCACTTCCTCTCCGAGTCAGATAAAGGTCCTGGTTCTATCTAAACAATTTCGTAACTTAATATGGTGACATTAGGCTAAGCATCACATAAAAGAAAGCCTATACCGTGCGGTGATTATCAAAGCTGGGATTTGGAGCTAATCAAACGCTTGCTGAGCTAAACCCTTAACAATGAAAAGTAAAGGATAGGTCCAGTGAAGCCACTAGAGCAAGTGTAATTTTTGTGAATGCCTTTGTATAAAATTTGCTAGAACTATGTGAGAATACCCTTAGCAAAATCTACCATTCGTAATGGAGTTTTGCTAATAATAATCAATGGTAACCAGTGGATTCTCATTTATTTATCATTATCACCTTATTTTCTTAACACGTTCCGTGCCGGATAATTTTTTTGGTTAGTTTCCATGCAGGCAGCGTGGGGCGTATACGCCCCACACGGCACGGAACGTCTTAAGGGTATCCAACCATAATGATTACAAACTGCCATCAAAATCACTGATTTTGAATAATACTTGTCACTAACGATCTAGATGCCACTTTCGCGATTTAACAACTGCAAACTTTAGTATCTAACTTTAAAGCATTTTGTATACAGGTTATGTCATTACTAATTACATACGAAATGTGACATACTTTACTTATTTTTCCAAAATTAAATTGTTTCGCTTGCATATGCATACGATGTCAATTTATAGAATGTGGCTTGTCCGTAATCCAAGAACTCCACAATAATAACAACTGATAATTTGCGAGGCGTTATCGATCGCTATTGTTTCATTGCAGAACTATATTTTAAAGTTTTTAATTATCTTACCTTGCTACCTGTCGGAATTATTGTATTATCATTCATATTGCACCTAAGAGTAACCATATTTGTAAATTTTAGATTTCAATATTAAGTAAATCCAGGTGGTCAACAGAGCTATTCTATCGTACAAATAGAATGGAAAATAAATATAGAATAAAAAATGAAGATACGAACAGATTGAAGTAGGTATACCAAGATTTTAGGGGTTATATTAGAAGATAGGAACTATTGTATTCTAGAGACTTGCACTATGTGTCTTATCACTCTGGGAGAGGCAGTAGGAAAAAAAGATATTCAGTTGAAGGAAAAGAAATGGCGGAAGAAAGAGAAATAATCGAGAATAAGTAAATTGTCTTACCAATAATAATAACAATGGACACAAGTAAGTCGTTAAGTATACTGAAGATGGTGAGAGGCTGGAGATAAATAACGAGTTCTCACTAGCGCCTCAAAAGCTTTACATAGTCAAGAGAATCAAATAGTTTCTGTCTAATGATATTATACAATGCATTGTCTTTAGGTATTAATCATGTATATTGTATGCGAATGTGTAGAGTGTGTCAGCGCGTATATTTGCATACGAGTGAATATAGGAAGAAGCGACATAGAGTTTGCGCGTCAATATAAGTTTCAAGCGGCGAACACAGGAAAGCCCATAATGGCTACAATATAACGGGAGAGCATTGTGCAAGCATGTTGGCAACGAGAAGCAGTCGACGCGATATAAATGGCCTTCTTGACCTCGCACTGAGCAGCGGGAACGGTAGCAAGTGTCGTCGTCCAATCACTGTCCTTGAATACGATCAATGTTTCCTCGAAGACGTAACACATCAATGTCACTATAGACATTCGCTTCACACTTACTTATCTTTTATACACGAGATGTTATCAGGATTAATCCAGTTCATCATTCGAGATAGAAGGTTTGTGATGACTGGTGACTGTGAAAATTGTCAATTCATTAATCGATAATCGGAAGTAGAGATTGTTCCACTGCAGACCACGATATGCTTCCACAAACTTTATCGTGCTTATCTGTTGGCGGCATTAACGGTCATGGCACAGGCCTCTACCTCGAATGCTTATCACACCTGAAAAATTGTACACTTTGGTATTTCCAGACTGCGATAAGCTTCCTATCTTTAGAATGGTGTTCACTTTCCTGTGGGATAATAGAACTAAAATTCGATGTTAAAATTACAGTTTTCAGTAAACAATGTAGAATGTTTTTTTTTTCCTATTGTTTTTCTCTCACAGCACGTGTACATATGCTCGTACGTCACACGAGAAGGTCACGTGCAACAGGACATCCAAATTTCAATGCTCTATAGAATAATGAGTTCATAGGTTATTAATTAAATTGATATTATACATTCACGAATGAGGTCCCTTATAGGGTCTAAAAAGAACTGCATAAAAGGAAAGTTTCTTACTACATGAAGAACAGCAATAATAAAGCATAACAAATTATCGCTTGGTGATAAAGGAATGATCATTATCGCATATGTCATTCTACAACTCTTGAGACTCTAGACGTGTCAATTCATCAATTCATTAAGCTGCTCATCTGTCAACATTCGCTAAATTTCGTATATCGGAATGAATTGTTAATGTTACGCAGGATTTTGTCAACACATTATTCTGCTGGGGAATATCGTTGAATAGATCTGACCGAAACAATTTTTAATATTCCCAGACTTTTATTTTTGATTTGATATATCTATAGAGTGGCGGATATAATGCCACAGGTATTCTGTAAATATGTTATATATTTGTTTATAATACATGGTAAATTTATTACTGAGGATATCTAAACTGGCAAAGCACCTATTCTCACTGTAATTGAATGATGTGCATAATACTAATACTTATAACACAGCTTCAAATTTGTACATTTTAGTATATAAAAATATTAGCTGAAAAAAATAAGTGCAAGAGTAGAAGTCAAGAATAAAAGTATATTGTAGTAGTCGTTACAGAATGTCAATATTTTTTTCAATATTCTAGTGCAGTAGTTAGGCATTCGGAAAGTTGCAATTCTCTTTAAAGGAATGGTTGGCGACTGACAATAGCGTCTATGGTTGTACCCTGCTTTTTAAACATGGTCCAACATCGAAAGGCCAACTTAGGGAAGGTATTTGCCGAAAGGCTAAAGGACTCTCAAAACTCTTCTTAGAAACCTTCTTGTAAATTCTCCAACCATTTGTTAGTCTTTTCAGTTATGCAGAGTTCTTCTCCGTATTAAGATTTTACAAGAAAAGCACTTTAAGTCCGTGAGTCATAATCTTTCTGATGTGATTTCACAGGACTGTTCCTAATGAATTGAGTTGGTACAGTGGACCTCCCTTGTATACGTGAAATTTCCTAATGTCTATTAAAATAAATACATCGAAATATTACGTGTGTAAATTATTATCTTGTGATTTTTCTAAAATATTGTGTTACTCCAAAATTACAATATCTTATCTTCCTATAATACAAGTTATAAAATAAATATCACAAAACTTCACCTGGTTTCACACTCAACTGCGTTGATGGTAACGACGTGAGACGACAAATGGAAAAAGGTAAGATCTGCGTATCGTTCGTTGAAGAAGTAAAATAGTAGATAGGTGATTTCAATAGAAAGGAAACGTCAGAAAAACTTGAATGGTGGTAGTAGTGTTAGTGATGATATTGATCGTAGTCGATTGGAGAAAGGAAAATAGTGTCGTGACGCGATGGTAGATGATGTACAGGTGTGGGTACCTCCCCTAACGTCCGACTAAATATTCAGAGACATAAGAGGGCTGACTACTTTGTTGATGATCATGGCTGAGAACATAGAGAAACGATGGAATTGCTGGTTTAACACTAGATTTACGGATGTTGATTATATACCTATTTTTACTGAAGTGACCCAATTTGACTCATACAAGAAAATTGAAGTTTGTCTTTATGAACGTTTACATATATTTTATTACTTAACTAAAAACCAACGTATGTTTTTAAAAAGTAATATTAAAGTTTTATATATATATAGTGATCAAATTTTTAATGAGTCAAATTGGCTCGGTCCGTAAATCTAGTGTTAATATTGGTATTCGATATGGTTATGGCGATGGTGGTGATGGTGGTGACGGTGGTGACGGTGGTGACGGTGGTGATGGTGGTGACGGTGGTGACGGTGGTGACGGTGGTGACGGTGGTGACGGTGGTGATGGTGGTGACGATGGTGATGGTGGTGATGGTGAGTGTGATGGTGGTGGTAGTGGTAGTGTTGGTGGTGTTGGTGGTGTTGGTGGTGACGGTGGTGTTGGTGGTGTTGGTGGTGGTGGTGGTGGTGGTGGTGGTGGTGGTGGTGGTGATGGTACTGGTGGTGGTGGTGGCACTAGTAGTAGCAGTGGTGGGAGTTGCAGAGGAGTGGGCAGGCAGGCAGACAGGCACCAGGGAGAATCGAGGATCCCTCTCCCACCATGTAATTTATGGGGAGTGGGGGTATCCATGAGGACTGTGCCGCCTGTGATGGGGGCAAATCGAGGACCAGGGTCTCCCACGATGAAAACGTGCATTCCTTGTTGAAACTCCGCGAACGACGCACGCCTCTCCTTGGAAAAGTGTGCTTTCCTTAAGTATCGTGTTTACCTTGAGCGACTGCCTTATTTATTGAATCAGAGGCCGTAGAGGTTCCTCGATACTAATTCCCCAAACAGTAAAAGAAGGAGTGGAAAGCTTCAGAATAATAGAAGGAAAGGTTGTGCCAGTTCCGAATTGCATTCATCCTAGAATTTCGATCCTACAAGATTTTTGTCAGTTTTCTACGTTTCTCTAAGGATGTCACACAAAATGAAAAATCACGGAGCTCCGCCAGTACATGGGGGTAATTTTAAGGTAAGTTCAGCATTTTTAATTATCGCGATGTTAATATAGCGCAAATGATTTGTCATTGACTTTTAATGACTTCCGCAAAGATTAGTGTTGACCATGCGCCATTACCTTGCGATTATGTTCACTAAAATTGTACGCCTACTGAACAACTTGCGGAACACGTTTAGGTCTAAAAAACTTCGATTACGAAATGTTCACTGACTACGGATCGGGAGACTAATTTTCGTTTGTGTTTTTAAATTATTTTTACACAAGTAAATTAATGATAATCGATGTTGAAATTATTTATTAAAATTTTTGTATTTTCGATTAAAATTATTCCAATTCCCATTTAATTAAAACAATTTTTAGCTTGATTATTGTATATAAATATTAATGTATTTACTTATTTTTTAAATATTAATTTTTTTCGTTATAACATTTGTCTTCAATGCAGAAATAATTTTATAAATTTTTTTTGAACTATGATTTTTGCTAACCGCATACTTGCCTCTTTTCATTTATCGCGCATGCATGCGATGAGGTTATCACTTTTAGTTTTCCCTGGACCAAAAAATAATTTAAAATGAACCTGAAGACATGTAAGAAACATAGTGTGTCTAAGCTTCAAAATTATAATTACAAGTTTGATGTACTTATCAATTTTGGTCTATAACATATAGCTCCATTTTTGTTTCTTTTTATTTTGTGGTCTCTTATGATAATGAATACAGTAACTAAAAATTGATCCATAAGGTATCGACAAATTTATAATGCAGGGTCGTTCGCGTTGCGATAATTTTTATTTTTAGTCAATGCAGTGCTTCGAGAAATTAAAGATATGATCGCGAATACATTTTTATTATGATTCTATCTTTTCCAATTAATAAAAAAATTATACAATGACTAGCAATCAAGTGCATATCCAATAAGAACTATCCAGGTACTTCATTATAATTCAAACGCTCTTAATATTTTAACAGGTTTTTTTAATTTCAATTCTGGTGCGTAATTTTAAATCACGATGCTGGCTAGTACTATCCTACACTCTAATATACTTGAGAAGGTGCGTGTCTGTGTTTATTTAGTCTGCATTCTGACAATCGATTTACTCATAAGCCTAAAATATTGATTATTCATCGTATTGTTCGATCAACACAGTTTAATATTTATTGCTATTAAACATTGATAGTCGCCAATGACCTCCTCTGCTATGCATATGTTTCAATATATGGCCTTTTATTTATTTTGCGTTTTATTTATTTGTAATTTATTATAATAGTATTGCAATATTTGAAACTGTTTTAAAAAAATTCTGACACAGGGGATCCCGACAGTTAAGAGAGGCCTATATATCTTTATTTATTATGTAAGAGGCATATTAATGGTCTAAAAAAAAATATTTCGCATGATTGACATTTGATGTTTTAAACAATAAATATACCACGAGAATTATGTTGTCTGTATGTGTCAAAAGTAAACTGAACGTAGGAAGCAGAAATTGCAATAAAAATGTTCCGTTCGAATTAGGAATTGATTGTGATCCATTTCTGAAATGACGGTCGCTCCGTAGAGGACAGTTGTTGTGAAATCACGCAAAACTTTCTAAGCTGGCTAAACGGATCGCGATCATGAAAGGTTTCGTTCTTGGGGTTCAGTGTCCACAGACATGCTATTCCATGGATGAAATTTGAAGTAGTAGGGAACAGGTGGACATCGTGTGGAAAGTTTGAAAGTGACTCACTATTGAATTCCAATACATATTCACTGTCTAGGAAATTTTTTAATAGCATCTTTTACACAAAACTTTAGCAATCATATGAAATAGTCATTGGAGTCGCTTATATTTCTGTTTTATAATGTGCAAATTGCAATTGGCCCTTTAAGCTTCTATTACAGTGTCTTCTTTCTGTTAATTTAGAAAATAGAATTTTTCACATATGGAGTTTGATAGTGGGTACAGATTAATGATGCATGCCAGACTGCGAGATAACGCGTCATATGCATATCCTCTAAAAGAAATTGAACTGATTTGAAATAATAACGTGAACTTCGCTAATCGGGTCAGTGACGGCGTCAGTAGCGCTAGCGACGCAAGTCTTGCGCAAACGACGCTGGCCGAGTCGCCGCCATTTTGTGCAAATTCCCGAACGGATGAAAATCTCTTAGTTTCATGTTTCAAATTCTCATTCACTTTAAATTTTGAAAAATATGTCGCTAATGTAGAACATTTACGCTTGATGATATTTAGGTATTCTTTTTATATAACTGTTCTATTGTTTATGATACGTCCAAATATAGAACTCATAAATAAAAATATCTAATTTGATTGCACGAGCGAATTTAAAAGTATGAAGATTTTTAAAAAGTTGCTATGCAGAGTGTGTTACAAAATTACTTGACCATAGAAGTAAAAATCACAAGAGTACTACTCTTATAAGAAAATTAGAAAATGAAGTTGTTCTTCATTCTACTACTGCGAATATACATATCTACTAAAATTTCGCATCTTTAATGTAGTTTAATCAGTCGAACAGGGGGTTTGTATTTTTTTGTGGTCGGTGTTAGACCAGTTTTGAAAATAGAGGTGAAGATAATAAAATAAAATGAACTTCAAGAAGCAGGGTTGCACAAATGGGGGTTCGTCGTCATTTGCATTTCTGATAATCAAGCGTTGATGACGTATTGTTATGTATATCGAAGTATAGGTGTGAAAATTCAAGCGCAGAGTCTCAACGACGTATGGTGAATACATTAAGCAAATATGCTGACGTAGTAAAGCAACGGTGCGTTTCTCGGACATTACTTAGACTTTATACAAATGCTTCTTGATGTTATTTTTGGAGCGCTGAGTTGCGTCTGGAACGTTTAGAGCCGGTCCCCTAGTTCGCATTTAGTTTAATTCACAGATTCCTAAGCAACTCAAAAATTTTATTTTAAATCAATGTTATATCACTTACCCTGCGGATAAAGAATCATTTATATTTCACTCCCATTGCGAAGTGTGGTACTCATTTGTTTATCTAAATCACTTTCATCATTATTTTCTTAAGGTGACTGGGGAGTGCAAACGGCCATTTTGAATTTCCAATCACGAAAATCGTAAATTACACGGAATTAATGCATTATCCTTATCGAATTGGAGTGCACGCAGATTTGTGTAAGCTTCATAATTACTGAAACGGCACTTTCGTAAGATATAATTGCGAAATAAAGGAATGAGATACATACAAAATTTTGGCACGAGCATCTTTCATGTCAAAAAATTGTATGCAACTCAAACCTTCGTTTGTCAATTATTCCGCATAAAAGTATCATGCAAGTAACAGTGCAGTTTGCAAAAATCTGCGTGCACTGCGTTTACGTGAAAATTTATTATTACATTCTTATACGATATTCCATTTTGAAGCTAGAAAGTACTCCCCAGTCCCCTTAAACAGATTTTGAATCTTACAAATGTCTGTCGCGTGACAGAGACTAAATAGAAAATCTCTTGTTTACATTTTCTGTATTGTTGTTTATCTTTTATGAAAAAAGGGAAGTTTCGCTTGCGTAGGTGTACGGTAATAATAAATAAACGCTATGTTATTTTTCGTATTCTAGAAGAAATGACGAGAACTGTTAGAAGTACGTTAGTTTATGATGGTCATTTCGTGAAAGGAGAAAAAATGGCGAAAAGATTGCAAATCTGGCAGTTAAACACGGGCGCATGAGTACATATGTCCCGCATACGCGGAAACTAAATGCGTTACTACGTAGTCCAAAGGAGACAATATGAATATAGGATGCGTATGTATATACATTCATAATATTTTTCTCTTCGGGTTTGATTATTGTAATGCATAAGTACTATTTCTATTTAGTGAATGTAGTCGTCAAATTATATATTGCTTCCGTTTAATTATGTCGGTTCATCGATTATTTTCAGAACACAAATATATTATTATTATCATTGCAAATTACATTTGGAACGCTTTGAGTACGTGATTCGGTGTTCTTCACTAGATCTACGTAGTTAACATCACAATACGGTCCGAAACGTTGTTTATTATAATTCCGCGTATCATCTTCTAAAAAAAAACAAATAGTTTCCACCGGTGAAATGGGTGGTATTTGATTATAAATGTATATTTCCTTATTGTAATTTCCTTTCGCGGTGACATAATCAGGTAATTTCCATTTTTATGATATGAGCGGAAAGTAGAATAAAAGGAATGCGTTGTCTGCAACCGACATGAGACTAATAATTCGTAGTTCTATCGTTGGGTGGCAGCACCGAGTAGAAAACAGAACTATAGAGGCAAATAGGTTTGCAGTCAGACACAACCGAATGTCATCGTACGATTACATCTTTTGCACCTGTCTTTGAAAGAAAAAGAATTCCACACATCTGTTAGTTTGAAACCGGAAGTGGTGGACATCTGTATGCTATTGTACCATCTACACTTAGAACGTAATTTTTCCGGTAAATTGTTTTCTGATTAGCTCCGCAATTTATCAAAAATTTTAGATTCAGTTATACACTCAGAAAAGCAATTAGAGATACAGACTTTTTTGAATTTCGCGCTTGAATCATTTCAAAATTGGAAATGCTGAAGTTTGCAAATATTCCTGTCTCATCTACAGTCAGAATTTCCTTTTTAATCTAAATGTCAATGTAGTTAGTTTAATGATTTATTTAGAATTTCGAGTACAGTTATTTACCTGCTTCTTTGCGCACGCGTATACACATATCTTTTTTATGATTTAATGAATGGTTTACATGTTGAACATAGTTGTGCCAAAAAACTGAGCATCTGTGCGATCGCGATTAATACATAGTAAAAACACAATTTATGAAAAGATTATACACTTCTGATATTTGTTTCTATATCACTTTCTTGTAACTAATTAGGTGATCTATTTGCATATTAAAAGGAGATACCTTGGCTGTAATATTCTATTACTTAGGATAGAGATAAAACTGTAGCATAGCATATGCTACGAAGCAAATTTTGAAACGAACAAGAAGTAAATAAAAGTATAATATTAGATAGTAAATTCAATATCCATGTTAGCATACTACGGCTTTTTAATTTTCTGCGATTAAATTAAATTTGTATTATTCTACTGAAAATCGTGATGAAAATACTGTGTAAGAATTAAAAAATATTTGTATTTTACTACTTAATATTTGTTTGTTTATGAACCGTTTGCTTTGGTAAATATAATAAATACATTCATTGATATTAGACGGTAATTAGGTAGGTAGTGAGTCTATACGTGGAGAGATGTGAGCTATATTTTTTTTAAATCTCTAACTAAATGAATCTAAGCTTATAAGATTTTATTTAAGACCTTCTGGGGGAATGCTTCAGAGAACACCTGCTGGTTTTAAAATTGGAAAATAAATTCTTTCGAAATTTTTCTGAATAGGTTCCGCATTGTACTTTCTACCTGCTCCCTAACATTTTTTCGAAGTTGAGGACTCTAGTCCTTTTTGAGGTAAAAGTGATTTATTACGGTCGGCCTTAAACCCGGGATTTGCCTGTACCCTTTCCATAGTGTGTACTTCTCTATCGAGACGAGCATAATGGTTTTATACATTTATTTTCTTTCACGGAAACTTCGTTGAAATATATTTCAATTTGTTAAAATGATATCAAAAGATATTATACTCAAGATAAAAAATAATTATACAATCGTGTTTATTTTATAACTCGGGGTAATGCGAATTATTATCATTAAATGAATAAGGTAAGATAATGTGGTATAATATACCCATTTATACAAATCCCAAGGAGGAGAATTAATGGATGATAGAAATTAGTGGATCATCAAAATTATATCGATATGTAGTTTGAATGATGAACTTATCCCAGTAATTCAAGGACGTTTTATCGGATCAACTTGTAACCAATTAGAAAATTTGAATAATAAGAAGTCTTTATATTCTAATAAATAATTATGTGATTAATCGAATAGTAATACTGTGTATGGTAAAGAAGCAGGTTTTTAAAAATCGGCTTTCATTCACTTCGAAGTTTTTGTTGTTTATTAATACTTATAGATATTTAACTCACAAAAAATGGTAGAGCAGCCTTTCGCTAAGATTATTTATTAGATAATGCGATCAAGCCATACAAGATAATAACAAAGAACGTAGCCATTTCCATTGTAGTAATTGTAAGCCCCCAAAAACACTTTCGTGTAAAAAACTTCTCCAAGTACAGGATTGATGTGAATTCTTACATTATTGTTCAACATACAAAAAATATTGAAATCATATTATAATGCCAA
>JARQST010000313.1:10547-37097 GCA_030142225.1 Pachycephus smyrnensis | reverse complement strand
TTCTCATACATAGCAGTTCATAAGATATTTGATTCCAAACACAGGTACAAGAGTTGACTCGGGTAAAGAGACTCGGCCCTGTACAGCCGGTTGCCTGTACTTGGCGCGAGACTCGACCGAGTCTCTTGATATAAGCTGTACTTTAAATGCTGCCAACTTCATTTCTTTCGAGGATACGATGATATAGTGAATGAAAAAGATAATGAAATAATTTAAAGATTATAGGAATTATCGTCTTAACGCTTTGAAGCATACATTTTTTCTTACATGCAATTTACTTGAAATTAGGTACTCTGGGGTTTTTGGGGTCGCTGATTACGAATCTGAGCTCAAAATTCAAAAATTCACAATGGCGGGCCAAAATGCAAAAAGTTACTTGATTCGGATAAAACTCTGTACTCGGACGTTTTTGGCGTCGCTGATTACGAATCAGGACTCAAAATTCAAAAATTAAAAATAGCGGTCCATAATGCAAATTATGCCTATTGTAAGGCCTAAGTGCCGAGTTTTAAGCAAATGCGATCAAATATCAGGTTATTGTTCGCCTTATTGGATCCGCCATTTTGAATTTTTGAATTTTGAGTATAGACTCGTAATCAGCGACCCCAAAAACCACAAAGTACCAAATTTCAAGTAAATTGGATGTAAGGAAAAATGTATGGTTCAATAAATAAATAGATTTTATGATAACCGAAAAATGGTCGAACTTTGGGCCTCAATATAAAATCAGCGATTTTGAATTTCGAAATTTTGACACCAGACTCGAATTCAGCGATCCAAAATACCCCTAAGTATGAAGTTTCAAATACATCGGTTGGTAATTGATGCATTTTTTCCTGAATTCAGAGAGGTGTAACACCGGCGTTACACCGTGCTTCAAAGGGTTAAGTAAAAAAAATAAGAGCTACTTTGAATAAGAAAGAGACATGAGTGCTATATTCGGGAATGGGCGTATTGAATTTGCATCTGATCCAGATATGCCTATAGCTGCCCTATATATAGCCATATAGTAACTATGGCTATATTTATATAACATAAATACATATAATAGTAACCATCTTATAGTAACTCAACTCGTAAGTTCATTAACTCCATATGAACCTAGATTGGCTGAACTGGTAACATAATCGCTAAATTTTAATGTTGCACTGATTATGCCATTAATTAATAGTAATAATACAAATAATATTTTTAACTATATTTCTTTGGGAAAGGTCATACGGTATTCAACGTGTCCAGTGCGCATGCGCGATGGCTTTTCGCGCGACAGTGTAAAATGAGTTGCATGGACCAATTGTTAGCTGACTCCTGGGTCACGCGAGCGTATTAAAAGGTCAACATAGTTAGAGCCTGTTGAGAAAGCGGTGTATGCTGTTATTTCAGGGGCATAAGCCCGATCATTATTCATTGTATACGAGATGAGGATGTGACGTCGTTGCCAGATTTGTTAATTTGTTATTGCACAGAGCGCTTTAAACGGTCCACTTATAGTTCTTCCGCGCGTCCAAATGTAACAATGTCTGTCATGATTTGTAGTGATCATACGTAGGCGAAAGCGTCGAAGCAGCTCAGCGTTCTTTTCAATTGCTCTTTTTTTTCTTCTTATTTTCTTAAGCAACAATCACCGATGCTCAGCTACGATTGAAAAACGGCCCAAGCTTGGACCAATCTTAGCTGCCAACTCTTAATTTCAAATGGTGGATCCAGATTGGTAAAATTTTTGGCAAAACCTTGACCTAATGTCGGACCGAGATGGAGTTCGTATCAATATATTAGGTCTCGGCGAAATCTTGGGCCAATCTTGGTGCAAGTCTGGGTCCAAGCCTGGCGTTTAGAAATTTTTTGTGTTTAACCAAGCTTCAGCGAGACCTTGGACTAATCTTGGTCCAAATGTGGGCCCAAGTTTGGCATTTAAAAGTTTTTTGTATTTAACTAACAACGAGAGTAGGGAGGCTGGTCATCACGGATTTCGTTCATTTTTAAAATTCTTGACATATCATTTGATTCAAAAAATACAGGCTTTAGTTTACAATTTAAAAAAAATTTATTTATGGAAATTTTGGAAGATAAATTGAAATCTGTTTGAAACGTTGAGCTTAATCAAAATATTAAAAAAATTCTGATTATAGAGCATTCTTTTACAAAAAAATGAGCTTTCTTCGATCCAATTTAGATCTACGGTGTGACCTGTACCCTGCGTAGGTTCAAGAAAATGTAAGTTATGGGAAATTAATTCTAAAGTTTTAGCACATAATTCATTAAATTCTCATTGATATTTAATATTATGAGACAATCACATGTTTATATCATAACACTACTACTTATTCTCACTTTCCACTATAATGTCAGGTACAATTTAGGTTTTATCTTTACTATAGATTTATTCTAACTATAAAAACAATTCCTAATTGTTTTGTAACAAATTTCACTCTATCCACCTTTTTAAAATATTATCTACCACGTGTTTCTTTAATATTTTTTCAATATTCTTATTTCTTATTTATTCTTCATCTTTGACAGTTTGAGGTTATGAGATATTCACATATTTTTCTTCTTTCCTTTTCCTTATGGGTACATGCACATACGAGGCTCTATAATTTTTTAAATATTTCAGAATGTTATAAATATTTAACGTTCACCACAATACTAACTTATACAATAAACTAAGTATTTCTTAATGTATAAACAACTTAAAAATATGTTATGAATCACTACATTTCCCACAATCTTTTCCACGATATCAATGCACACCACAACGCAATAATATTAGCTCCTTCCTTAAACAAAGCCGACTCTTTGAAATTTTAAATTACAAGAGTATTATAATTTTTTACTCAGAAAGTATCTAGCAAAGATAGTCGATATTCATATCAAAATTATGATCAAACATCAACCATTGACCATGATGTTGATCTCTACATCTTGCAGCCATATGTCGAAACTACAATGTCAAATTACTCAATAGTGCTATGAACAGTTTATGAATACAGAAATATTTATTGATATATAAGAGAAATTATCTTAAAATCTAGAAAAGCCGATATTATAAATACAAAATGTATTATTGACATTGTATGTATTATTACTGTGGATTGACATCGGTAGCACCTATCGCAATGTCCTGTGGTTGTCGGCCTGTGCAATCCATTACTCACTTACGTGCGCCTTTGACTTTTCCGCTGTAACTTTTCCATTTTTGCATTTTCAGCTATATCAAATATATTTGAAAAGAGGAAATATGTAGTAATTAAAAGATGAAATTAAAAAAATGATTTTTTTTACTGAAAATTTGTCCTTCAACTATCTGAAACGTAATACGGTGAGCACTTATGTTTCAAAAGGCCTAGCGGTCAAGGAGGTCGATTGTCAATCCAAGGGCTCCGAGGTTCAAATCCATCATCGGAAGGAAAATTTTAAATCGACAAAAAGATTGAAATGGCAAATAAAGTGCCCCAAAAAAGTCTTTAGTAAAAAAGCCAGGTTAACAATGTAACAAAAAACAAATGTTTCTAATTGTAAGTTAAATTTTTATTTTTCGTCTATCGGACCAATGTTATTGAGCCGAGCTTGGCGATCGATCCTGGCTCAAGTATGGCTCAATCATACTAGTTAATCCTGACTCGGACATGGATATCAATCTTGGGCCAGCAGTAGGAAGAAGTATTGGTTGCGTCAAAAATGCTGTTATCATTCCAATTTCGGGTCGAGACTTATATGCCAAAGTTTGGCCAGAACATGCCAATATTGTACCAAGACTGGCTTGATTCTCAATTGTTGGCTGGGTTCTTGCTTTGCGCTGTAAATTTGTTTACGTCTTTGACACATGTTGGTTGATTGGACCTTCTTCCCATTTATAGCTATTTGTAGGTGCTTTGATTGACGCAATGAACATATCGAATATCCTTTCTAAATGACTCAATTTACTAAAAATATGAATATATATGAATATAAACACTTAAAGAATGATGTATTTTATATTTATTCAAAAGTTGTTCGTTTGAAAGGTTGTTCTAAAATATTTAAATTAAGCAGAATAATCAAGAGACTGAGATTGCTATTAATAAAACGAAGAAAATTCCTGGAATGCTTACTGATATCTTTAGCTATCTAGTTGCGTCATAATTGATAATTCATTGATGATGAATTCAAAGGTTTCTAATTTATTATCATCGCGCGTTTAGGGATGATTCATTTGTCCATGGCTGATAAATACAGGGCGTTGATGTGATTTAATGATTACGATAGAGTTACTACTGATATTGGTGAAAATGTAACATAGTGCTAGTGTCGCTAGCTCGACTTCGTTTTCTTCTGCTTTCAGGCATGACCGTACGGAATATGGGGGGTGGGTGTTTTATGCATTCGCCATCGAAAAAAAAGAATGTATGTGCGTGCACACGCAAAATTTTGCGGGCATAATTGCGAACGAACCGCTGAACCAATCGGGTTGAAATTTATACGGAATGTCAAATTCCAGATGTAGATGGAAAAGCAACGTTAGTAGATATCCAGCACTTTCGGTTTCGATAGAGTGTATGCGGCCATCTAGGACATTTTGTGTTTTAGTTGCACGCGCGAATTCTGGCGGGCATAGTTGTGAAAATCTTTTTGCGTCAATATTTATTTCTTTTACAACGCCTAGAATTTTTGCGCAATTGAAAAATAAGGAAAATCATATCACAAGAGTGTATAAATTAAAACAAAATAAATTGTTGTGCAATGTAAATGACAAAAATATTTTCCATAGACCACCTTCTTACGATTCTCATTGATTGTAACAGAATAAACCCTTAGAGTTTTGGCGGAGGGTGGAAGATAGTTACAATTATTTGTGAGAGCTTCGAAGTGCCCCATAAAAAACTATAGTTTCAATAAATTAAATGATTTTATATAGAATTTCAAAGTGAGTAAAGAATATTCATAGTCTTGCCCGTTGTCTATAAAAGTACAGAGACCTACTATGAGATTATGTGCCACATCAAAGGATAATACGATGTAAAGTGATTGCAATCGTATCCGTTTCCTATGAAATTTGCCACTCTTCGCTCCTTGACCTGCTGTCAAATTAACTGGAGGTTCTCTATAAATATGAAAGTAAATGGGTCAACGAGTCTGATCGACTGCAGTAACTCCCCTTTTGTAATTTTAACGTTCAAACGAATCACAGTGTAGGTTATGTGTGAAACATGCATCTCGGATTAGTTCGACTAATACGATGAATCGATTACAGAATAAAAATTGGAAATCAATGTACCAGAAACATGAGAAAAAAATATATTATAACAGCTTACTAGATATATTTACTACAACAGCAATTTTTATATGAAATTCGATGAACTTTAATATTAGATAGAGTCTTTAGTATAGATCAATTGCTTTTGGTACAGATCAGCCATCTCCGCGGAAAGTAAGTCCGGAAGACTGACGCAATTACAAGTGTTTATTTTTGCACAGAACGGTCAAATTTAGGTCCACCGTCGGACACACCCACGACATACGCTGTTAGACACATACGCCTCACCACAGCGTGAGTGGCGCTTACTTTACGTAACTTTGATGTTCTATAATCAGGTGTAAACAAAACGCATATTTTGGCCAGCGATGACACGTGCGCAATACTGTTCGTGAGTTCTTTCAATACTATTATCCAAGTCGCAATAATTATCTTTTGCCTTAAATACAGTCATGATATTGTGAGTTTTACACGTTATCGCGTTTCGTCTTGTTAGAAGCAACTACAAATCATTTGGGATCAAAGACAAATTAAGTGGTCACAACCTTTATACTTTTCGTACCAGGATCTAGTGTCTGGCGGGGTCTGTTCGTTGTCCTGGTCTTCTTATTAGTAGTAGGGACACCGTAATTTAGGCCAGGCATAGCATTGCGGGTTTTGCACGGTTTTCAAACAGAAAATATTTGGAAACAGCTTTAAAAATATGGAACATTATTACTATTTGCTTACTTGCAAGAAAGATTTAAAATACAAATATGGAGTTCCGTTTTTGTTTCTTCTACATTCCATTTGTTACCCATCTTTAGTACTATTTTGTATTTATAATGCTACTCAGTTAATTTTACTTGTTTCAATGGTTAGATAACATGTACAATGATATATTAAATCATAACTGAGAGTAACTACTATAGATACAATAATCTTCATTAAATTTCGTTATGCTCACTAATTCACTTTATTTGATCTCTTAAAAATTCAAATCTACTTATTTTATTAGTTCTTTATTTTGTCGTTTATACAGAATTGCTGACAGTTATCAACATCACAATTAACTCGTAACTCAAATTTGATTCATGTCTGGATGCTCTCTCTGCCAAAACAATTTACTACATAGCTTGATTTAAACGTAAATTTCGGAGATGATGCCAACGAAATGGTTGGTTTAGTGTAATTTTCCATAGCACTCACTACGAGACACACAGGATTTGTTACTTTTGTACACGTCAATAATGAACTAAATAATAAAGTAAATACAAAAAAAACGAAGAAGAACATAAAGAATTTATACTTATAAGGAAATATCTGGAAAGTAAAACACTAATTGGCACTGAGGTCGTTGTACTGTTCAGTAGCTATAAAAATGTATAGTTTCTATATAACTGGTGGAATGTTCGCAAATTTCGAAATGCAATATATTCTTTAGTAGCATTGAAATGTGTTGGCAAAGATGGGAAAGTTGGTCAGTCGTAATTCGTAAGTATAGGGGGAAATTAAATTTTAAAGGATTTATTAAAATGCCTTGAAATGCTTTCGTATTAATTTTCATAATTGCTGCATCGATTTTCATGATTCAGAATTTTCAAAAATTTTATAATGAAGTTACATAGTATACAGCGATACAAAATTCTTTTGTTCACTGTACTATAGTTGTAATTTTATCCACAATATATGTCTCATACTCGTACATATAAATAATTGCATCCATGTTTAGTAAGAAATGTAGTCTTTTCCTCATATGCGACGTCAATGGATAGATGTGGTCACAAAAATAATGAATCCTAAAGTGGGAAGAAACCCAGCTGTTCCGTGAATAAAGTGGAAAAATTGGGAGTCACAAGGAATAACACTGAGTTGCAAATCCCAGTTATTCTAGTGACTATTTCAAAATACTTCTGTGCGTTAGCAATATTTAGCCAAACCATCTGTTGTATGTAGTTTATTAGCATTTACTTAATAAATGAAACATCAAATTGATTTAGCATTCATGTGTGATATGCGAAATATGTTACTAGTGCAAATTTTTTTGCAAATTCAGTAAGTATGAAATTTAAAATTGATCTGACGCCTTAATGTATAAACTAGCAACGCGTATTGATACAATATTATTAACTGCAATGTAAATTATTTAATCTCTAAGGTTTTTTTAATTTAAACAGTTATAAATATAAGTAAAATCTGTCGTAAACTAAACAAAGGAAATTATTTCTACTCGATTATATTAAATATATATTATAAGTGAAAATGCACGGAAAATATTGCGTTTCAGGTCTAGAAAAAGTTTCATTAACGTGTCATATCATCAATACTAGAAATTGAAATTGTGTTATTTCCACTTATTATTTTTTCTCACCTACGTTTTCCACATTCCTCTCAACATACGCAATATTTTTCTCAGTGTAATCGGTATAACATTACGGTATAATTTACAGCTCGCGTTACTCTGTAACTGTAATCTCTTTTCAATCTTTCTTTATAGCATTCAGTATTGAAAGTTAAAAAAAACCAATTGTAGCTGGTTCAATGGTACATAATCATAATTAAAAATAGTTTTGAGTTAACAATAGATTTTAATTTAAGGAAAAGTCTGAATGACATAAGGGAATGAAAATATGCCATGTAAGTTAAATTTATTTGATGCACATGGCATCGTTACTTTAAAAATTATCCGTGAGACATGAATGAAGAAAGAATTTAGATGAGACAGGGTGCATGTAAGGTCAGGCAGTTTATTTTTAGGTACAGAACAATTTTCTAAACTAATTAGAGCTCTAGCAAAATAGCGTCAGTTTGTATTTAAGGAGTAAACACATGGATACATATTATTATCGCCAAAGAGTTTGTTTCGTTGAATGTTTAGTTCGAGTTAAGTTGGCGTTGGATGCCACTAGCGATCCTCACGTGAACGCTGGTCAAGCTACGGCGGTGGCGTCGCGTCCATTTGCTCTTCCTATTTTCGCACCCGGAGTATATAAGGAGGCGTCCTCGAAATATTCAAACAGTTTGGCAGCGACTCGTGCTTTTCTGCGTCGCGACGCTACGTGGATGTCACAGTAATAGTCATAGCCATAGTCCCAGTCGCGCTTAGAACTCCGTTAGAAACTATCAACGACTTCTTGCATAAGCGTCGGAACGCGAGCACCGTCAATACATCCGTTCGCCAGACCGTCGACTTCTGATTCGATTACAGCTCTTGATATTGAACACTGATGATTTGTCCCGTTTTACAGTTAATTTGATTTTCCTTTAATTGCAAAAAATATACGAAACGAATGGTGTATGGAACAATATGCGAAATACCGGTTAGCCAACTGACAGTTAATCCCCTTCTCTTCTATTTTATACATCATGTTCAAATTGAGGGACATTTTGCTAAATCTATAATTAATGCTAAGGAGTTTAATTTTGTAATATAAGTATGTATAACAGTTGATACTAACTGTTTTAATGAATGATAATTAGTGGCTATGAGGGTGAGTCTGTCAGGGTCAGCGAATTCGTGTAAATATTTGTGAATTGCACGGAATGCGGCAGGTGAAAGTGAGAAGGTAGAAGAGAGTCATTAAGTATCAAAGAAAATGGTGCCAATGTGAAGCCAATACTGATACATCCGCCGTAGGACAATTTTTATAACTTCCTCGATAAATACTTGCCTACTATTATTAATAATAGTCCCATAAAAAAGTGCGTGAATAGTGTATTGATACCTTATTCAAAATGGGTAATACAGATAGCGGTTATGACGTTGAGATGAGCTCCTTATCAACTACTCCTAGCGATCATCCACGTGTTATGGTTAATATTACTTTAAACGTCACTCATTTCTAAATATTGGCATAAACCAAAATTGTTATAATGACTGAGACATATTTTGTCTTGAAGTTTTCACTCAAATTGAATTTCATTTTCTTCTTTTCCTTATTATGACACCTTTCTAATAAGATGTGCCGCAGTTGATATTTTTTAAACAATCAATAAATTATTCTACTAAAATATCGTTGCATACCTTCAATGACACAATAAAATGTATAGAATTTAATTTTTTGTAACGTGCTGTTTTTTAAAATATCGAAGACAACCTTTTTTCCTCTAAAGAGTGAAATCAATTGTACGGTATAAAATTAAACACGTGACATAGTGTTCATGATTTCGTGCAGATCGTTTAATCTCTCTGTATACATATACGGCAGTAAACACAAGTACTAAACTCAAAATATTTAGTAACTTGATTTTATCGTATTGTAAATAAAAAATTTACTTCTTTCAAGGGTTGTGCAAAATTATTACGATCTGACCAAAGGTCAAATTTTCTATAATCCGTCAGTAGCCGCAGGATTTTTGTTGACGTAAATAGTTACGTGGGCTATTTCAGGCACCCCACTGAAGATCTACATTTAAATACGTTCTAATGTTTTTCCCCGTCGAATTTTCGTTTTATGAACAGTTATGAAGCTTCTATAAATAGAAGCCAAATGAGTAATTTTCATTTTTCAAAAGAAAATAAAAAATTTAGTAAAGTCGACATCAGAGCTAACAGTCTCTTAACTATCACACGGAGAAAAATGAGGTTTCAGTTTCGGATACGAAAAGCACGAAATTTGAGCAATGAATCCCCGAATTTGTACGGCACTGTGAAGACATATGAAAAGTATGGCACTAATACACATATCGATGAAAATGAAAAGTCACAAATAATGTATAAATTAATGTATTTTTGGGTCGTCACATGAAAGACTATGGTATTCCTTGATATACAACGAAACTCTATTTTTCTCAGCGCAGCGATCGATTTCGATGGCTAGACTGACTAAGACACTCCATACGACTGCTGGCGGACTATGAATATAAGCGATATAAATGAACGCACTAATGTGAGATTGTTTTATAATTGCAGAGAACACCCATGCGTCCGATGATAGCAGAATACGACCCAAAGAAGCACGGGGTGAAAACGGAACTGTCAGACATGGTTCTCGTCAAGTAAGTGTCTATCTTCGTAAAGCACGAAAACGACGCGAAAGAAAGAAAACGGTCAACGATAGTCGAGCGATTCACTCTACTTCTACGACCAATCATCACCATTGCTTTCTTGCCAAACCCAAATAATCAGTGCTCAAGCAAACGTGAGTGACTCCCGAGGATCATATATTATGCATTATTCCGTATGTCTCTCTCTTTCTTTCTGTTTCTCGTACCTATTTCGTTTTCTATATTACTCGCATACTGCCTGATCACCTGTGAGGTAAATTTCAGCGAACCGATTTACTGAGGATGCTCGTCGCCATGTCGTTAAATGTTTTCATGAACTATCATTCCTTGCGAGACGTTGAACCGCTTATGAAGTTAGCTTTCGATGGCTTGCCCTTCGTTTAGCGGTATGGTGTCGATCTCCTCCGATCCCATAGCGTGCGTTGTCACATTCGATTTCGGCTACTTAATTTCCTGCATTCGACATGTTATGTGTTTCAAAATCCATTGTCAGTGCTGAGAGCAGAGACTTTTTTAAATAAATTTAAATAAACAAATACTTCATGACCTGACAGTGAATTCCGGAATGTAGCTCTTATCCTTTATTCCTTTTTGACTCACAATCAGTATAGTAGTATTCAAATAGCGCTCATACAATCATTTTAGTGTAAAAGCTGCTGTTGCTCTTACCTCTTACAATATAAATGTTTAAAATTTGTTCGTTATTACTTACCGATCAACCGAGCTATAATTCTTGAAGCATCTGCGTGCTTTTGAGCTTCTGTGATTTCGTGGTTTCATGCATGAATGTACTCGGACTTGCACCAATGGCATAACAAGATATTCGTTGAATTTTAAAATGTTACTGCTATGAAGAATTCTCATTTTTAAGAACATTAATTATTTGATTATATCCTAAATACATGAAGGTTTATGTTTGGGGAAAGTACCTGTTTCATATAGCAAGACGATATCATTCTTCAAGTAGTATTCTACGTTCCATGCCATCTTGGAGCAGAGTTAAAATTTCTGTTATAATAGATATTTCCGTAATTCACATCTAAAATTTATAGTAACATTTCAATTTTGATAACAAACGATTCGCTATAAGAGGATTTCTAATGAAATTAATAATCAGATGTGATAGTAATAGAATATAGGTTAAAAGGGCTCAAATAGGATGATTTTTGAGTTTAAGCGACGACTTTATATGGCTACGTTACGGATTTCGCACTGGTTTGCAACGTACTGATGACATAATTGATGATAGGCCGTTGAATAATTTCTATATATTAAGTGCGGTAAATGCATTAAATATAACGTATTCAGGATTTATAATATTTGATGCAATATTGTTCCTGTTTATTCTTCATTATTCGCATCACTTATAATGCGTCTTTCGTATATTATTTAAAGTAAATAGTGATGGGTGCGATATGTTACAGTTTATGGAAGTAGCTCACACTTATTATTCCGAATAATTATTAGGAGAGATACAACCAATTTTGTAATGATATTTATAAATGAATATGTATGTAATATGTAGATGGTAAACAAAAAATTGAAAATACAGCTAGAGAGTGACTTACTTAAGGCGTTAGAAGCTAGTGGTAAACTTGTTAATCATCCTGCCTATTTAATAATATCTTTACTGCTACAATTAGTGAAAAGATAAGAAAGTATGAGTATACCTCGCAAAATATCGTCTACAACTTAGCTTAGCTTTTAAATTTAAGGAGAAATTCGTCAATAATTAAAAGAGGGCTTCCGTGAAGAGAGGATTTCCATTTGAAATATACATCAGATTTCAGAAATCAAATCAAACTGTATAAATCCATACTTACCGACAGCAGTAACAATTTACAAGCTAATTAGCATCGCTTTTGCAAAAAAGACTTCTTCTAATCAGCTCGAGTCTCTCTCATTTATTAACAAATTGTACAATTAAAGACTAACAAAAGAATTTTCCAACGATTAATTTCAAATATGAGATCATACGACCTACAATATTTGTGAATTAGTTCAACTCAATATAATCGTTCAATTGTGAAATATTCTTTTCATACACAATAATATACGGCAAAGTGATAATATTTCCCTATACACGTATTACATTGTTTGGAAAGATAGAATCGCGAAGGGGTCTTCCTCGTTGGCTGAAAACGCTCCGTAGAGATCATGCGGTATGCAACCAAAATTGATTAATAATCGATAAAGAATCTGTCTTTACTGTATAATATGTGCATTTATATGATTCCAGACGTGCGTATAGAGTCCGGGCATTGATTCGGGCTCTATGAAAGTGCTCTGAGTATTAACCGAAAGCACAACGAAGTGTCGAAAACCAAACCATAGCTCAGCCAAAGCGATCAAAAGATAAAGATATAAAAAATCAAAAGAAATAATTGAAAAATTAAAGTTTGTCAAAGTTGTATTGAAACGAGTGAAACGACCGAACCAGACCAACTGACGAACTTTTTGACTCAGACTAATATTTTCATACCCACGCGAAGTAATTTTCATACCCTTTTCTAAATTTGCCATAAGAAAAGTTACATTACAATGTTGATAGTTCTCTGTGTTCGGAACTCGATAGCGGGCATGATTATTTAATATATGCCTATATATGTGATAATCTGAAACTCAAAGTCTATGAAATAATCGAATTGGCGTACATCACATGGAGCACATGTTTGACACGAATGCGATTAAAAACTTCCACAGTGCAATATGTGTATTTTCATTTTCAAAATGCTTAATATATCTATCGTGCCTGAGAATGTCTATCAGAGTTGTCGTGCGCATTGCTTCGCGATTACATTTTGACTACCATATTCTTATAGTTTTGAGTGTTTTTCTGTTTCTGGTTAAAATGTCAGTGTCTTTTCAATTGCTTGAACTTGAGGTATGAAAATTAGTGCGCGCTGGTACGGAAAACTTAATGGTATTTAATCGATGAATGTGTAACCCTTTTTGTGAAGCGCAATGTTATGTAAACACGGCTTGTTAGTCGTCGTACTGCGTCGTGGCGCTGGGCGTCGGTGATGCAGTGCGGTGGTTGCAGCTCACGCGTGTTCCACGTGTCACGTGACACAGACTCTTTCAGAGCTTTCTCGACAGAAAGCTCAACACCTAAGGAGAGAAACTACCGCACCTCAACGGGTACCTACACACCTACCTTTACGATCTATAACCATATGTAAAATACCTTAAAACTTACACATGGATAAGTAACACGTACATGGCACACATGAACACAACGCTCATACACGAGCATACACGTTTCCTTTTACAGTTTCGGTTATAAGTTGGTGGCATTTTAAGAATCGATTCATGCTCGTGCTTATAGATAGCTTTTTCATTGTCATTAAACGCTTTTCATACAATTATCTTAATTTGCTGTCTTGATGGATGCACATTTAAACATTCGAATCTTGCGAATAATTGCAATCGGATACGTAAGTTAATGTTTTTCTTTTTTTAAATATTTTTAGAGCAAATGACAACCACTTATCGTATATGCAGTTATTGTATATTTAGAATGACATAAAACTGCTTTAATCGCTCGTTGACTAATTATTAACCTATTAAACGCTACGCGTGATCTATCTTATTGCCATTGTGCAAATCATTTTTCAAAATTATTCTGTAGATATTTTAGAATCTGCATGTAGTTGTTATTATTTCGAAATATTTTTTTTTACATCAAGTACAGTTACTTATGACACTATGTGATTTTACAAAAACGTTGCATTCACGCATTACTTTGTATTAAATGGGTTAATTTAATTATATTTATATCTGTAAATAGGGTTGCGTAGTAGAATAATAACTGTAAAACTTGTTACTATATTTTAGGAAGTATTGCACACAGTATTTTCCTTTTCCAACGAAAGTGTTTAACATTAGTAGATTCACAGTGTAATTGATGCTATTCGAGTGATAATTGCTTATAATTATTGAACGCTTATTGGCAAGAAATGGAATGAGTAAAATGTTGTCTCATATAACCGAAACCGACATTAAATGGATATGGTGGAACCATTGATACACGGTGGCAGGCAGACACATTTATTATTGAAACATTCACCTTACATCGATATCGCGTATGTTCCATAAACACACTAGGTACACTAGATAGTTAACTTGTAAGATGATACATACGTCGAAACCAAGCCGCCAGTATTGCATGACCCAGTTTTCGATCTAATTTCTGTTTCTTTAATTTATTCAGTGATATTTTACATTTGTTATTAGTTATTTTATATTACAAGTTTTCACATATTCAAACTCTTAATGTTATATTAAGTATATCAGTCGTTCGCTTTCATGGGCTGTGTAATACGGGCATTGTATTCGAATTAAGAAACTATACACACACGTACACATCCTTGAGTCCTTACCTTATACTATCCTTATTATTCTATGTTTCTTTGTTCTTTTACCATTTTTTTTACGATTTAAAAAAATTTCATCTAATCATCGTAAAGATCGTCAATAGTTATCAATATATCATATATAATGAATATATTTCTATTTTAAGATTTCTAAGTAATGTGGAATGACAATAATGCATTCAAATTATTTATTGTGACGAACCCATAAAAAATTGATAAATAGTTTTTCCTAAGATTCGTGTCATTACGATCTTAGTTCACTATTGTTTATATTTACAGTAATGATTACCATTAAACACTGTAGGGAAACAATTTTTCATTTGCGGAAGGGTATCATTCTTTATAATTAATTTTAGCATAATGTAATATTTAAAATACCAATTGTAGTAAACTTAACACGTTCGATGCAACATAGTCCACCGGTGACCATGATTCCACGTTATATAAAGGGGAGGGGGGCTTTCTCCGCAGCGAATGTATTAAGATACTTCTTTAATCAAAACTGAAAATATAGATGGTATAAAAGTTTTTGTTTATAGAGCAAGATAACACGTTCACTCGATATAATATAAATCTCTTGCAACGTTGTTGCACATTACTTTGAAAATCTTATTGGTATTCATTGTTCTGATCAGATTTCCCATTATTCTCAGTCGTAAACGTTATACTAACTGTCTATGCATATTACGTCTCGTTTATATCCAGATGCACGATCCTCTCTCCTATACGATCGATCCATCTTGACTCGATCCACACAAAGGGCGCAACCAATAACACTATGCGGTACGGCACCGCTTCGACACCACAATCATTCTCCAAACCGTCTTATCATAATTATTAATTTTATGTGTCAATATCGAACGTTCAATCATACATGGGAATGTTGCAGTATCGAATCTGTGCCCTCGCAAATAGTGTGCATATCAGCCCGCGAATATCAGAATGAGCGTTTTAGGTGTAGCGGGCCCCGAGTGTATTCTCATAATACGCGGAACCGAGCCACTTACAGAGAATCTGGGGAGCTTTTTCTAATTCATGTGGTTTTACAGATACAAGTGTGAGAAAAATGAAGTTCCTATCACGGTTACAAACGGTTCGACTCTGCCATTGGTCGAACGACCCGACGATGAAGAGGCAGCTCTCTATGATCCGTTCGAGCATCGCAAGCTGGCGCATCCGACCTCAGATATTGATACCCTTATTCACCTACTCAAGGGCAGTCTTGGAACCGGTATACTGGCCATGCCGCTTGCCTTTAAGAATGCAGGATTGGCATTTGGACTCTTTGCCACTTTCTTCATCGGTGCGGTGTGCACTTATTGCGTCCACATTCTGGTCAAATGTGCGCATGCGCTTTGTAGGCGGACGCAAACGCCTAGTTTGGGATTCGCCGACGTTGCGGAAGCGGCCTTCCTTGTGGGACCTGAATCTGTGCAAAAATACGCCAGGCTAGCCAAGTAAGTCTTTTTTAGTGTTATATTGGTGTACGTAAACTGAGTTTTGCATCGCAAATTATTAATGTTTGCTTCTGCTTTTCTTTTCAACAGAGCGACTATCAATTCCTTCCTGGTAATCGATTTGATTGGCTGCTGTTGCGTGTACATCGTCTTTGTATCCACAAACGTTAAGCAGGTAGTGGATTTCTATACAGAAAGCGACTGGGATCTTCGGTGCTACATGGCCATGTTGTTACCACTTCTCATAATCTTTTCACTTGTGCGAAATCTAAAGTATTTGGCACCCTTCTCCATGATGGCGAATATACTCATTGCTGTTGGAATTAGTATTACATTTTACTATATCTTCAGTGATTTACCAAGCATCAGTGAAAAGCCAAACTTCTCTAGTTGGTCTCAATTGCCCCTCTTCTTCGGAACAGCTATTTTCGCTCTTGAAGGCATCGGTGTTGTAAGTATTGATATAATACTTTTGCATATGTACATATCATTTTACTCCTAATTAGAAGCATAGTCATGAATTTTCTGTATTGTGTTATAATGATTCACAGAATTTTCTGCTGAAGGATCATTCGAAATTTCTAAATTCAAAGAGTTACGTCATGTTACATGTCGAAATCGTGACGCGAAGATATAATTTTCAAAAGAAACGTTTATTCAATAATTTGTTATGACTCGATTATTCCAATTTCAAAAAATTATCATCAACTCAAGCATTACAATTAGATAGAACTTGTAAAAATTCATGACCACGCCAAGAACAGTAATTAAAAATAACTTAATTGTATTACGGAATTTCAATTACTTTTACAGAAATATATGCAATACCTTGATTAGATATACATATAGTTGCGCGTATTAATTTTTGGATGTCAACTCAGCATTTTCCTGAACAAGTTTTCTTGTCGTATATTATTTGGAAAACTAAATTGCATTCACTGAACTTTCTTCACTTTGACTTTAATATCTACCAATATTTTGC
Organism: Pachycephus smyrnensis; assembly: GCA_030142225.1. NCBI lineage: Eukaryota > Metazoa > Arthropoda > Insecta > Hymenoptera > Cephidae > Pachycephus > Pachycephus smyrnensis. The sequence continues at coordinate 20,063 of JARQST010000313.1, read as the reverse complement.
AAACTTTTGTGACCTTGAGTCGAAGTTCTAACTCATGATTGATATATGTGTGTGTGTGTATATATATATTCATTTCGATATATAGCAAAGTTTTAAACTTGGAAACTCATTGAAAATAAAAATAATAGCAATCAGTTTTTTAGTTCACTTTGTAAAAAAATGGATTCTTGGACTTTACAGAAATTTTGATAATTTCTAGGTGATGCCACTGGAGAACAACATGAAGACCCCCACGCATTTTATCGGATGTCCTGGAGTATTGAACATTGGCATGTTTTGTGTAGTCTTATTATACAGCGGAGTTGGTTTCTTTGGTTACTTGAAGTATGGAGACCTGACGGAAGGTTCAATTACGCTCAACCTCCCGAAAACGGAAGTTCTAGCACAGTCGGTGAAAATTATGATTGCTGTTGCGATATTCTTGACATATGGTTTGCAATTTTATGTGCCAATGGAGATTATTTGGAAGAACGTCAAACAGTATTTTGGATCAAGAAAACTTCTTGCGGAGTACGTGATGCGTATAATCTTTGTAGTGTTCACCGTAGGCGTCGCCATTGCCATACCGAATCTTGGGCCGTTTATCTCTCTTGTTGGAGCCGTGTGTCTTTCGACCCTTGGTCTTATGTTTCCCTCTGTAATCGAGCTAGTCACTGTCTGGGAACAGGAAAACGGTTTAGGTAGGTTTAACTGGAGGCTGTGGAAAAACATTGCTATCATTTGTTTTGGCATCTTGGGATTCGTGACTGGCACCTACGTCAGTATTGAAGAGATCATTGCCAACAAATGAAAGAACTTCGGGCGCTATTCAATAGGTTGCCTCAAGTTGCCTTGCCGCTGAGCTACTTGGAAAGCTCATAAGTATCGCTGCACTGCGTTTTCACGGCCGCAGCCACTTCAAAGACACGATACACTACTATTATTATCAGCGCTACCACCATCACCTCCATTAAATGCCTTACAATTTCTGAAAATGGCTATAATGGATGGAACCATTGAGTTAGAGATAGTGGTGAACACAACCACTGAGATTTATAAGTTGGCCATTCGAGCAATTGCCTTGAGTTTCGTGATTTAGTTCGTCCTCGTCTACAAATGATTCTACTGCATTCTATCAGTGTCCGTTGACGTGTACGATCAAATCATCCTCAAGTATATCTCCAATGAATTCTTAAAGAGTGTTAAGCAAACAAGCATGAGTAGTGCTTATAATATTTAAACGTTAATTTTGGTTTGAGAATATATATTTTACTGGCAGAATATAAGGTTCAAGCAGTAAGCAATCATCGAATTACTGGATCGTGATTTGGACTTGTACTCTCAGAAATTGTTAAACAGGACTATTTGCTCTGTACGAAAATTGCACATTTCATTAAGTTTAATTGTTTAAACTTCTCAACAGTAAGTACAGTATATTGTTCAATTATACATAAAATTCAACTGGCTTTAAGTTCAGTGATCGCAAGAACTTTAATAAAGTTCAAACAAATACTGCTATTTGTTATGGTGCTTCTATGTTGTCCAGATACCGAGGGTTGTGAAACATATATTTTTCTCTACACTATAAGATCGCTGTATGAAAAAATGTCTAGTTGGTTCAGTATATGTTATCATCAGCTCAATCAACTGTTATTGTTGATATTGGAAAGTGCTGTATTCTATACATTTCATTAAGTGTTCATATCTTTTTTTAAGTAATTACCGCATAACTCATGTTTGCAAATAATCTTTTTGCCAAACGCTCTTTACACGCTCCTGTTATCAAATTGGTAGAAACATAGACTGTCCAGTTTTTTTCTTTGGTTTCATCTTTAATAATTGATACCGAAATATTATTAATAAAACTGAGCACGATCTCTATTCCTCTATTTGTCTTTCTTTTAAAACGCTTTTGACGCAGTTTATTACTATTACCTATTATGAAATCGCTCTCGTGATCAGCATCAATATCATATACTTCTCTCAAATATTGTTACCGCTACCGTTGCTCTTAATTTTAACACTACCCTGGCTGGTCACTGATATTGTTCTTCACTATTTCGGTTGCGGTAACCGTATGCAAATTCCCTGACACTTACACATGAAAGACATAACAAGGCCATGCACGCAACACACATACACACTTAAACATAAATAGATAATAAAATACGCATTGTAGCTTTAGATTAGCAGCGATCTTGCCTCGCATGAAATGTAGACACGAAAACGTAGTAGCTAAGTTTTAGTTAGCAAACTACTTGGCCGATCCATCAGATTGGTTCTCGCATTTCATGATATTCAAAAGTTCCTTGATATTCGTGAACCAATTTAAGGCGAGGCTTAATTGCGACAGGCAAGACGATCTGTGAGGCCCCTCTGTGATTGGCCATAGGACGGAGCGGGAGCTGTTCCACAATCCTGTGGCAAATTCATTTATATTATATATCGTATAGCTCGATTTTACTTCATTGAGACTCGGTGCGCTCCATTCGCACACTCAGTTCCTGATAACGCAATGATCTTCGTCTTCTCTGTCTTATGTCTTTTAAAAAAATCCCTCTGGTCCTTTAGAGCTGTTCGAATCCTTTGTCAATTTGCAAGAGCGTTCTTACGTTTGCGCATGTTAAACTTAGTGACTATTTGCTTCCCTGAAAGAGTATAGTTTGTTTTGATTCGATCCTATGTTAATTGTTCAGTATATCTGGTACGCCCGCTACGTTACTTTCTTAATTGATACGCACGCACAGATGTAGGCACAGAAAGTTCTCCCATACACATGATTATTATGTATCATACATACAAATGTAGCCGTATCTTCGACCGTCCTCGGATTAATCTCTTTTTGTAAATCAACATTGCTAATATATTAGATGAGATTAATCTTTTTCAACGATGTGTTCTATTTTCATGCCACGAAGTTAGACGATTGCCATTACAGAATACAACGTATCGTAAAAGGTACGTAAACACGGGATCATTACTTCGCGTTCGAAATGACGCAGGAACGGGACAGTGTCAGTTTGTGCGCATCAATTTATAATAACGCGGTTATTACCTGTTAGTCATTCTTGCAAATTGTGTGAGAGAAAGTGGAATTATTTTTCGCCTATATTTTATAAATAGAAATTGCGCATAAAATATGAATTAGGCTGAATCTCGATAATCCGAGACGATTTTGGCGATGATTTTACGGACGCTAGATAAAATATAAAGTATCATCGTAGAATCGCTCAATTAGACTTATTGTGAGATGTTAACAAACAAGAGACATGGGTCCCTTTCGGTCTTAAGTGATCTACTTTCAACTGATAAGTCATATTCTTAAGTGTCTGTGTAATGTAAATAATATAAATAAAGAGGATGAACTCTGCATTTGTAAGTATCTCTAAAACTTGTACCGCTGAGTACGTTTTTCACTTATACTTTAGTCCCTTCAGATCAAAGGTATAGGTATAAAGTCCGTTCATGAGTGAAATGTGTATTAGAGAGCATCTACTTTCAAGAAGTTTAAATATAAACAAATCTCCTAAATTCACATTTTACACGTGGATTGATTGTATATATATATAAACATTTGAGGCAAAGTGTACGTGCGGGTTATCGACAAAATTAGCCAGCGACTGATACAGCAAAATGAAATTAAATTTGTAAAAAAGCTAAAAAAAGTTAAACACCTAGCGACATCTTTGAAACTATGAAGGAATTTACGGGACTATAAGTAGGAGAATTTCAGTCACAATTTAATACGTAATAGAATCAACTTTTATATTTGACTTTCTTAGTTCATCCTCATTATTTCTATCTTTTATAATGTTTGCAAACAAAAGCTGTTACAAGGAAGTCACTATTATTAAATGATCATTGATGAATTATTCAATGATCAGCAGTATGAACACCTTTTTTTCTGCATTACTGGGAATGGGCAAGTGAGATTAATACATAATTAATACAATACATTTGTTATGAGCTTTGAAGGTAATCCTCAGATCCCTCTTTATTAATGTAACATTTCTTTCTCAGTTAAAGGTTTTATTATACAATAATAATTTAATTTGAATGTACATACATGTTTCCGTTTTTAGTATGATTTTGGTAAAATGCTCTCGAAACATTCTTTATTGCTTTTATGACTACCATAATTCAAAGTTGGATATTACCTTCAACGAAATTTGAAGAACCTTTTTTAAATATGTGTATTTATAAAATTATATTGGCCGAATGTGATATATAGTTGCTCTAAGAGAAAATCTGTGAGAAGGAGAAGGCAATCGAACAGGGATAGCAACAGAATTCAATAGTTTCAATAGTCCGAAAACTTGAGTAAAATTGAGAAAATGTGAAAGCAAGTTTGATTAAAAATTAAGGAGGTACGACTATAAGAACAAATCCAACTAACCGAACTGAAATTTGATGTTCTAAAAAATTGACTGTCCCATTTCTGAGATATATGCAGTGAAATTAACGTAAATTGCACGATACAGATATACTTGCCATGTCAATTTAATGTCATGTATTTCGGCTTCTGAACGGTAAAAGTTCATGAAATTTTTATAAGAAAATTTTTTCACATTAAAAATGGTTACCATAGCATTTTAATTAAGACAGTTTGAATTATTTTTTCAACTTTTTACAGCAATATTTAAACAATATAGTGTGAAAATTAAAAAATTTATACGTTTTTGCTTTTCGGCTTGGGTCAATGGTGATCGTCGTGTATTAAATATTTTTTAGAATGGCAAAATACTGTTTATTCGCGAAAAGAAAAAAATTACTATATATAGAAAAGAGCCGTACCTCCTTGTACATTACACAATACACTTGTATTACGATAGTCGTAATACAAACGTAGCTTTTCTCACTCTAATAATTTTTAACCGAGATATACCTAGAAAAGTTATTATTTAATTAAATCATCTTCTGTCTCAAAAATCTCAGTCGTTCCGATGAATAAGCTAGATGCATACATACTACAATTTTTTGTATATTTCTCTACTTTGTACGCAATCGATTACGAGACATTCTTACGTCTATATAAGTGAATTAAACTATTGTTAAGAGCACAACGACAATAAATTGAATAAGATAATGAGATGGCTAGCGTTACACTGCGTCGTAAAATTGCGTGAGTTTAAAGGAATGTCTCGGTTAATTTTTCCGTGAGAGAGCATCTGCACTGCTTTGAGTGCGTCCGCAAAATTTTTTAAATTAAAGCATTTTGCAGAAAATATATATTGTTATTCGACCGTAGCGAAGACATACTACGTACATATGGACGATGAGCGATGCGATGAAACTAAAAGCTTTTTGAAAAGTATACGTCTCTGATTGGGTTCTTTGGGAAACACACTATGGTGGTAAAAAAGGAAGCGAACACCTTAGGTTATGCCGGCATGCAGTTGCTCTAGCCAATGACTTGATAGTTGTGTTTTTACAGATGTAGATATATACCTGTTTTGTGTATACTGTTATTTTATTAATTATTGTACTATACATTATTATATTTAATACATGATCTAAAGATTCGCAAAAATTTTGAAAATGATTTTTTCTTAAGTAATTTTTGAGGCTGTATGTTTCCTGTCCCGTGTCCTACAATACTAGATTCGACAATGAAACGAGGTGAAAAATCTTGCGTCAAGTATCAGTTACAGAGCGGAACTCGATTCAGCTTGTTTTGTTTGTCGCTAGTTACTCCTAGAGGAGAAACAAATTTCTTTCAAACGTTACAATTCAAAACAAACTTGTAACGTCAGGCCTTCCATAATATGAATATTCTAAATCAATGGAAACCTAAATCAAAAACATCGGTTGACAGAGTGGAACGTTAAGCTTCGCAAGTTGATGGAAATGATCTTTTCCCGGGCGCAAGTAGCATATAGTAGCGCATATAGGAGCTGCCAACACTTGGCAATAGGGCCGAACTTGGTTCAGTCTTGGGCTCCCAAACCTTATCAGCCCAATCCTGGTCCAGTCTTTATTCATTATGTTTCCCTATCTAAACCTGAGTATGCAGAGCCTAGTCCAAGCTCTAACCAATGTAATTTTTCGATCTCTATCCATGCCTTGACGTTCCAGTCCTGGCCCTAATTTTAACCAACATAATTTTCCAATCGCTAACCAATCCCCGGCAGTCCAATCCTGCCCCAAACTCTAGCCAGCGTACTTTTTCAATGTCTATCCAAGCTTAGGATAGTTGCCGCGTGGCATTAAAAGGCAAAGCAGACGAACGCTTTGACTAATTTTAACCTTCAATTTTATATTCCGTAAAGTACATTTCCAATCATGTCGCTAACTAATTATAACAGACTGAAGAAATATTGTGCATTAAAAAGATAACGGGCAGAATTCAATGAAAGCATTGATCTGTTCAATAATTTATATTGCCATTCCAATTTACATATGGGTCATCTCAGGTAACGTGGTACTGAAAAACTAAATTATTTATATTAAATAAATATATATATAAATATAAGAATCAATAATTTTTGTATAGTAAAAGTTTTACGTTTCCCATTCTCGAAAGAAAAAAATTGATTACAATAAGATTTAGAACATTAATAAATTGTGATATTTATTGAATTATCTTTTTGGGGAAATTCGGCAAAATTTACTATTTTCATATATATATAGACTTGTCCAGGGGCAGTTTCGAGGACTTCGCCGATTATGGGGCATTCACAACGGCAAACTGAAATGTTATTTTAAAAAAAAACTAAACCTTGGACTATCACAGGATGGAATTCTAACCTAAACTAACCAAACGTAACCATTTCTAAACCCATCACAGCTCCGGGTGTCTAGTATTGAAAAATTTTGGAAAAATTCGGTGTGGTCGCCGCTTTATTGTCCTGGAAACTGCCCCTGGACATAAAAATCTTTCAGACCAGTCCCGGAAACTGCCAAGTGTCCTCAAAGCTGCCACTGCATATGTGAAAATGTCCTGAAAACTGCCTCAGAACATGTATATAATTATTGACCATTATACATATTTCTTAACCGAAGTAAAATTCACAAAATGAGCTGGTGGTTTACTGGGTAGAATTTCACACTCCTCACTTCGAGCATTCCGACAATCGCAGGGTCGAATACCTCTTCTGACAAGACAAAATAGATAAGTAATACACATATTCATCTTTTGTTTAAATTTTGTTTTAATTACACTTCTAAGTCATTATATCAATTGCATGTTTGATGTATTTTAGTGAATATTAATAGTCTAATCAATTTTCTACATCTAAGGCTCAGCCGATTGTAATAAGTACTCGACAAGGTCTGGGCCTAATAATAATAGTTTTAATATTGGGCCAAGACTTGATACCAGTTTTGGGTCGATATTATCATTTCGAGATTTACCCAGCCTCGTACCTATGTTTATGCCAATTATGTGCCACGATTACCAAGCATTGGTTCAAATCTAGATTAAGACTGGACCATTTATTGATTCCTATATGGGTAGGCGAAATACCCCCACGGAAAGATATATACTGTTACGTCTTAGCCCTTCTGTACACATACATAAGCCATCTATACACACACACAGCCACTTACCCAGCAAATAATAGAAAATCGGGCCAGTCTTGGTCCAATATTGGCAAGTTCTGGCCAAACTTTGGCATACAAGTCTCGACTCGATATTGGAATGATAATAGCGTTTTTTACGCGGCCAAAACTTCTTACCACTACTGGCCCATGATTGGTATCCATGTTCGGGTCTGTTGTGAATGAAAAGATGTTTTGCATGTACTCATTTAGTTCTTTATGGGAAATGTGGGGGAGGGGGGGGATAAGAAGGGCTAGTTTTTATTAGAAATGCAACCGGACGTTATTGATATGATTAAGCTCCTCAATTAACACATAAAAAAAGCTTTATAAATATTGGAAATTCAAATTAAATCAAGATAATGCGTATTGAATGGGAGATTGGTTACGAATGCATAGGGGTAGTGTACCCCTTAAACGAGGTATTTTCGGAAAACGCAAAGGCATGTATCTTATACTTCTTTTAGCTCTTCCAAATACAATTTGTTTCATTAAAATCCGATCGATAGTTTTTTTGTTATACCAATTTTGCATTTTTCAACCCCTATAAATTTTTATGAATTGGCCTCATGAGAACCGTACAAAATGCATTTTTCATTATTCACCACGAGCATTATTCTCCAATTGGTTTCATTTAAATATCTCTACTGGAAATATGTGAAACTGCGAAAATCGCCTTGGAGATGCCCAACTTTGGGGGTTGATTTCACCCCCTAAAACCCTTTACCCGCCGATAAAAAAAACACGTGTCTCTTAGATTTCGATGGAGAACAACATATCCAAAAATGAACAAAATCGGAGGGGGACATCTCAAACGGTTTCTTTGTTAGAAGGAGCCAACCAATTTCAATGAAACAAAAACTAAGTATTTCTTATGAAAAGCAATGAAAATTCCGTGTTAAATTAAAAAAATCTCTTGCGGGGGTAAACCGGCCCTGGATTTTTCTGTTTTTAACCCTATATTAAAAATTTACCAATCAAATTGAACGAAATATGTACCATTTAAAAGAAAAAATAAAATTACAGTTGACATGTTTTTTTTTTTTCGTATTTACAGGACACCGAGTTTAAGGGGGTAAACTACCCCTTACACACCAATACATTAATTTTCATATAGAATCTCTTTTCTCGTAATTTAAAGGTCTAAATCAATTTAAGATATTCCTGTTCAGTCCAAATTCACGATTTGGTACTTAAACCATCTATTACTGGTATTTAAGGGGGTGAACCGCCTGCTCCAGTTTACCTTTCTTCATGTGTATTAAAAATTTTATAATTAACATGAATGAAACTTGTAGGACTTCAGTGGGTCTACCAAACTTAAGTTTACATAATCTTGGGTATTATAAAAAACATATTTAAGGGGGTTTTTACCCCTTATTCGCCAGTACAAACATTCTTTGGCAAAGCACAGAATATTGGGACACATTTCTCGTCTTCAGTAAGCGTATAACATTTTATTTTAGAAATTTTGTACAATTCTCTTTACAATTATTTTTTCGAGACTAATTTTTTAATGCGGATGTTTCTTGTTTTCTAATTATTTATTTTAAGATTTTAAAGAATTCTTCTTATTTGTGCTTTTTGTGCTTCTTTCTTTATGCTTTTTACGGATTCTAATGCATTATGTACACACTGCTGTTATAATTTATTGCAATCATGGTTCGAAAGTTGTAAAGAAATGATAGTCATTAAAAAAATAGTTCAGACACAAATATTTTTTACATCATGCGGATCTTATAATAGCTTCATTATTACACCGGGGTATTTCACAGTGTTCTTGAGAAGCTTGACCGAAACCGAAATTAACAGGATTTTCAAAATTTGGGTTACGTAATTGCTTTTCAACCATGCATATTTAAAAAGATTCGTATACCTCGGAGATAACAGATGATTACGTGTAAAAGATTACAGTTTAATTATATCAAGAGACTCGGTAGAGTCTCGCGCCAAGTAAGTATAGCGTAGCGGCGGCGAGACTATGCCAGAGTGAATATA
>JARQST010000312.1:456474-604252 GCA_030142225.1 Pachycephus smyrnensis | reverse complement strand
CAACGAGAGTGCAAAGCATTTGCTCTCTGTTGCGCTCGAAATACGCATGTTGGTCCAGTTTAATAAAATAGGTGAATATTAATACTAAGGGGATATACTCTTTAGTGACTATTATGCTATATGCTAGCTTTAGTAATAATTAGAATTGTATACATTTATACTTTACTGTACTTTTTGACATAACGTTTCTATAACTGCGGAATAGAAGGTCTTGCCTCAAGATTTAATAAATAGGTCTCTCTCTCTCTCTCTCTATCTCTGCCTGTCTCTTCTACTAAGAAGAGGGTTGCTTTATTAATAAAAAGATGTAATGCAATGAGTCAATATATACAAGTGAGAGCGTTAACTGCAACGCAGTTAGCCTCTGTCTCGTGCATGTTAATCTATCGACTGATGAAATTGCCATAGTTCGACATTGATGAGAAAAAATGTCTAGCCACGATAGCCAGGATATCGCTCGTTCCCGGGTCGATAAGAAGTCCTAGATATTTATCAAGCGTCATGTCAGGCGGGAGATTCTCTCGTAAAAAGGGGTGATTAATGGCGAGAAACGCCGGAGGAAAATTAAGCGAATGGTGACTCGAGTGACGTTCATCATCCAGCGCCAGTTACTACAGGTTGAACATCACGTTAATAGCCATTTTTAATTGAGGTCAAGAATTATATTATTCGATAACTTAGTTAAACGTTAATCGAAATTTTATTATTATCAAAGTGCTCTTTCCTTCTCTCTCTCTATTCTCTGCCTTTTTTTTTCCTCCAACAGTTGTTAGCCCAGGGTTTGTTAACGTCAACGTCACGACTACAGAGCGATTTCTTTGTAACGTCAGTCACAACTTCAGTATAAAAGACATTTTCGCAACGGCAGTCTAAAAGGATTTCGGGCTCAAAATTCGCGACCACTTTGCGCTACGTTCGCAACCCGTTTTGTATTCATGAGAGGCTCGATAGCGCCGCGCTTGGAATTCTAAGCTCGAAATTCTAGCGAAATTCCAAAGGGACTTTGTTATTTTGAAATTGTTCGAGACTGACTTCGAAACTTCTTTGCGACTGGCCCTTCTTTTATTCTTCGATTTGCTCCAGTACTTTTTATTCCCCTTTCCTCTTTCTTTTTCCTTTATTTCCTCATTGTCCTCCTTGGCATCCCCAGTGTCAACCCTTAACACTGCTAACTCAACGTCAAAACCAAGTGAGCACCGCCTTGCGCTGCATCGCAGCATCTCTAGGGACGTAAAGACGAAAGCCACTCCATAGGATTTCCTGGACTTTGCCACTTCACCTTTTCTCCACTTCACCACCTCGTCGTCCTTTTAACGATGCAGCACGAATGCAGTGTCGCATTTTACTCTGCCAGTCGTCACTGAAACTGCAACTGAACTGCTTGTCTCGCTCCAAGCAGACAAACCCTACGTTCTCAACGCAATAGAGATGAATGCAATTTTGCGCATTTAATAAACTATATGGTAGCACTACATTATTTCTTATTCATTTCTACAAAATTCGATAAAACGAGATGACTCTTTGTAACTGAAATTCGCATTCTCTTCGCACTTTTTTATGCCTTAGGTTACCGTCGTCTCGCAGTGCAGAAATCCATTCCAATTTCGCAGCAAAATTTTCAACGATTTTTCACCCCATTGAAAGTATCAACGTGTAACGACTCAAAGGACACTGGCCCAATGTATATATCGCGGGAAACGCTAAACTTCAAGTCGAAACTTTCTCGTCCAATGACTTTCCCTGTGAATGAGGCTCACAAATCGATTATGCAAAGTCGGAACACAGCCGCGAATTTATTTGAAAATCTTTAAGGTTCAATGAGGGTCGCCTTTATCCTCTGACAGAACGTTCAATTCAAAATCCTCGGCCACTAATCTGTCCTTAACTATACTCGGACTTTACGAGCAGGATACGTGCTGGATCCTCGAATCCCAAGAGAACGCTCATCCTCTCTGACAATGAGTGTCACGTAAAAGTAGAGAGAGAAAGAGAGAGAGAACTACTATAGCCCTTATCGAGATACGCGTATCTCGATTGAGTTCGTTGAGTTCGTTGAGTTCGCGAACTCAACGAAGAGGACAACTCAATGAGAAACTCAAGGAGAAACCTCTCGAAGAGAAGAAGATTTGGCCGATTGGCAATCCAAGTTAAGCTTCCTAATGACACGTGGATGTACATTTCCTATTGGGCGTAACTCCATTTCTGATTCTCACGAATCAAAGATCATCAATACATCACTCGCGTCTTCCCTTATCGGAACGTACTTCATTACGACTCTAAGAATACTTTTATACAAAAATACTGAACTAGCTTCGCGTAACTCAGATTTCTTTGGTTTATCTATCAGGAAAATCTTATTTCTTTTTCCGGTATTTACTCAAATACATATACTTATAAATTTTGCATCCCTTGTAGTCCGATCCCCCCATCGTCGTGGCTGAGAAGAAAATATCCTCAGAAGACAATGAGAGAACCGGGTGAAACGTCGCGGACGAGGGTGGAATCGCATCAGAAGAAGAAGCCAATGCTGTTCGAGAAAGAAGGATCATTTTTGCATGTATAGGACCAAGGGTGGTAAAGGGAGACAGCGGGGGTGAGTGAAGGGTGAAAAATTTAGCGTCGCGACGGTCAAGTCTAAGACAAAGGGCCACCTTAAAAGAGTGTAGCTGACTCCTTGAAGTATTTATACGTTCATGGTCGACTGCTTCTTTGCTCACGTCCCTTTTAATCATAACGTATGAAAAGGGCCTGTGGCAAGGGGCACCTTTTTATATGCATAGAATTCACATAGGCGTATTACATATACGCCACACGACCCCAACTGTCCTGCAGCCTGGAGGCACTCCGGGATAGGAGCGACAGGACGTATCTGCTTCCACATCGATGCTTTCAGAAATTCTTTCCCCCTTTCCCCACCCCGAGCCCTCCGCACGAAGCTGCCATGATCCTTTTGCGGATTTAAATATTGCATCTTCTGACACTTTTAAGTCGATGAGAGTGTCAGAGTTCGCTTCTAGCCATTTCCTGTGATCCATGCATATTCATGGTGGATGCAGAAAATCGCGAGGGTCGTCCGAGGGTGAGAGAGGAATGTAGATGAAGACTTTATTACTGTGGCTGGTAGCTTGATAAGGAAGTTTGATAATGGCCATTCCGGAGTCAGGATGAACTTTGAACTTCCCTCCCAGCTGCATATTACAGAATGCGAAGTGTTCGATGCATCTAGATTTTAGAATAATGGTACCACTGAGAAATCCGTAAATTCTCAGCCGAAGACAGGGGCTAGACACTCGGGAGGATCGTGCGTGTATTCGCTGGGAAGGGAAGTCTTCATTGGTCAGAGTTGTTAGAAAATGAATGAGGGAGGAGGCTGAAAATCAGTGGATAAAGCGAGATAGGGGAGGGACGAGGTTTTTTTCGTTATTCCAGGGTTGGGGGTGGGTGGTGAGCACGGTCGCGTAACGGGATATCGATTCGCTACAAAAATTTCAGGGTTGCGAGACCACGGCTAAGGTCCGCACCCTTTAATTAGAAAAGAATTTCACGGCAATTTGACCGCACCGAAAAAAGTGATCGTTCGCAGGGTGTGCGAAGAGGGGTGGGGGAGTGAGGCCGAGGAGGGATGTTCACGGAGGGCTTGCCGATATTGGCGTACCAATTAATTTAATTGGATTCGCCGAGCACGATTCCCATTGTAACCTCGCGGCCACGTACTTACCCAAGTGCACCTTTTGTTTTCACCGCCATTTTCTTGCACCGTTTTTCACAGTTCCACGTCCATTAATCAAACCGTCCTGCACTTGATCCTGCGAGATTCGCTCACTCCTTCAATCACTTCAATCGGTCCAGCCTCCCAATAATCCTCAGCGCTTCGCTTGAAATTCAACAAAAGTGTCGGTGCGATAGTCGCCGTTGCGACGCCTAACGAGAGGAAGCCGCTTATTTGTACCCCGGGCACCTTCGTCAGGTTGCACTAGCTGCTAAGCTGCAGGAGAATCCGTAGGCAATAAAGATCCAGTGAAAACATTGGCAGGAAGTGGGTCGTTAAAAAAAATGCTCTCCAATCGGATTGAAGTCTCGAAAAAAGCCAACGAAGTTTCTTCTCGTAACTAGATCGTGTCCAAAATGGCAATTGGACTTTGTCGACGGGTTCCGGTGTGTCGCCGCTGCTCAATCTTCTGTCTAGTACCAGTCTAGACGGACCAAGAGCAACGTTACTGCAGCTTCTTCCATCTCCCTAGTTGGCTGAACCATGCTAGCTGCGCTAATCGCATCGCCAGCGCTATAGTCACCAACATCCTATCTTCATCAGCATAGTTATTGCCATTCCACGCTACGTCCTCTATATTTGCGAGCGCCGTCCCCATATTCCTTGGGCGTTTTATTACGTGGCCCGTGAGAATAAGCAAGGGTCAAGGGTTGTCAGGTTGGAGCTGCAGGTGCCGCATGCCAACAAGACAACCAATTATGAGGGATCTCTCCAACGTGACCTAATATTCATTAGCATATAAATGGAGCCGAAATTCACATAACCCTGTTTCTACTCTGGGAATTCAATCATTCTCCCATCCACGCCTCCTCCTTCGCCCTTCTATTACGTCTATTACAATTACTATGTTTTTGCTGTATCTTGAACCAGACTGTATCAGAAATTCTAACCTTAAAGAGTGCTAGTGCATTAATGTATTTATTGCTTTTTATTTTCTAGTTGGCTGCGTTCAGGGAGTGGAGCAACGTCTACAGGGTCTATAGTAATCTGATGCATAGATTGCTCGTCAGAGAAGAATTGAATATACTAATTAGATTGGTTATTCGTATTACAGCGTGAAGTTGCACGTTACTAGAGTTAATGGGGTCATAGTGGGGGAATACGATAGTCCCGTTCGGCAGTATCATCAACCTGGAACGAATCAATTTCTAAGGGAAGGGCTGTCGGAGCACTTTCACGAATCATATACTACGGAAGGGTTGGAAACTGGAAAGCAGGTCTCTCGCTATATCCCTTTAACAAGCTAGATAATTACGTTATGAGCATCGCTCATATGGCCCTTCTAATTAGTAAAATTAAGCCCGTTTTAAGCAGTTAACTCAATGGCTTATGGCGGATGGGACGCAGGCCGTTTTTTGCTGGAACGACACCCTTCTTGACATATGCCATTTTCACAGAGAAGATCCTCAGGGATACTGAGAATTGGAAGGATAAACAGGGAAGTCTGTAGTCGTGCTTCCCTTCTTCTTAAATTTATAAGCAAGCTCCTTAGAACCTTTGACCTTTACCCTCTCACTTTATTATTCCCAGTTTCTCCCTTTTGATTGTTCCCCTTAAATTGTTAGCGACGCCCGATGGCATCGAGTATCAAAAATCGTTTCGCGTAATATGATCTAATCGTCTGCATCGCGCGGCAGTTTCGTAAATTAGAGGCTTTTTTTACCGAGAATCTTGGCTCTTAATGTCGGCTATACTTTTTCTTTCGTTCCCCTCTCTCCCACGCCCTCCAAGCCAGAAATGTTCTAGCATTCGTTTCTATCGGCTACTAACGAGACGACGTAGTTCAGCGATATCGAGTTGTTTACCGTTTTCCAATATGACGTCGGATCTGCCAACAGTTCTGTACACTTGATCTATGGTTGCAATTTGGCCAGGCATTATTTCTATTATGTATTTTTTAACGATTCTAGGAAAAGTCTAATATACACGCAAGACTGAGCAGCGTAATCACCTGCTGAACAAAATCGTTCTGTTTGTCTACCCTCCCGACCCCTCTGACTTTTCCGAAAAAGCCGATTCGGTGAACGTGAAATTTAACGAGGGTTTATAATCCGCCTGGAGCTTAGATATGAAAATAATTGCGTTACAAGCTGGATTAGCGCGCAAGCTTCACGGGGCCTTCTCAAAAACGTGAGTGGGAGGTACATGGAAGCCAGTAATATTCGGGGGAAGAAGTTACATCTCGTTCGAGTTTACGTAATTACAGCAATTCTCGTAATCTCGATTTACGGCAGAGTTTCAAATTTAATCTCGCACTTCGTATCGAAATCCAAAAGTTCTTCGGGCCGATTCTCTTTTGTTTTTCTGCCGTCAGTTTTCCCCAATGACTTTTCACGCGACAGATTGCAAGTTGCGTTTTCCCAACCTACTGACTCCTTATAGTCACCATCCCTCCTGCCACTTCTACCTTTCTGAAAGTAACAAAAAAATTCAGACTTTCTTCTGTTCAGCAGCTCGAGTCATTGTGACTCGAAACAATGGACGTCCCTGCATCCCAGTTCTCAGTTTCGAGTTCATTATCGATCATTCGTCGTTCACTGTTAACTTCTCGTATATCCAAGGCCCTTTTCCATCTCTCTTCATTACACTTTCCATCTTTCCCATTTCGTTTACTCTCTATTCATCTCGTGCTCGCGCTACCTGATTAACCGCAGGCGACAAATATTATCGTTCGACGCGACGTCCGTTCCCTTCTAAACGCACATTATCCCTAATTGAAAAAATATCCAGCGACTTATGTCGGTCAAGGATGAATTCAGAAGCAGTCGCCATCGTGTCGATTGCTCGCGAAGAGGAGCAAAGGGTGGAGAGAGTACATAACCGTCGGTTGCAATCTATCCTACTCACTTAGCCATCCCTACGCTGAGAGGATCTTCTCCTTCCTACATTCCTCTCTATACTTGGATTCCTTTAGTTTCTCATATAAGATTTATTTTTCATGGACCCTTCCTTTTTAGTCTTCGTAGAGCAGAATTTCGGCAACCTCCATTGTCATTCGACTCGGGCACTCAGTTGGCCCACGCGACGCTACAAATAAGATTGCAGCTTTTTTGAAGCTCGCACATTTTTTCTGCGCACATCCTTTGCATTCGCGACACATTCAGCACTACGCATCCCGAAAGCTTGCACTGAGAACTTCCTTCCGCCTACGTGCACCTTATGTTTGTTGCATAGGATCATCGCGAGTGTGGGTGAGCACGTACGGAAGAATAGAGAGAAACATATACTATATATATAGAGAGAGAGAATTTCTTATCGGATTTTCTCGCATGGCAACCTTCCGAACAGATGTTTCAAAGGTTCAGAAGCTTGGATGCTGTGCCAAGATCGTTTTGCGGTATTCCCCATCAACACTCCCTCGCTATTACGCGTAGGCATTTGTCACGGCTCTAGAGAAGCTTGCAAGTTTCGAGTGTATGAATCTTCGACATTATTCGCAGGGTAAATGCGAGAGCACGGCTTTTGCATCGGAATACGTTGGTCGTATAACCGCGATCGATAACCACTGGTTAATTAGGCAGTACAAATATTCCAGAATCTAATCCGTGTTTAATCTAGATGCTAGAGAAATTTGCCATCATAGCAGTTTGACGAAGTTTCTAAAATCCACCTGTTCGCGATGGCCAGGATTATTATAGTCCTTTCCTTGTTTTGCTAACTCCAATGCACCACCCTCTTACAATAGAGAAACACGAGCCAATTTAAACTGCCCTGAAATCCTAACGAGCTACCTGTAGGTTCTCAGGTAACGATGCCATAATCTTTCCCAGCTGCACGTCCCACTCTCTTTTTCTCTCGTTGAACCGCGGGGTATTTCACTTTTATTTTCTGTATCATCACGATGATTGTTCAGGTTACTTACGTGCTGTTGACACTTGCTAATCCTCCTTTCTATCCATTCTATCGATGTAACCGAATCTGCTTCCATCGTTTTCCTCAGCACAGCATTGCCCTCTTTCGAACCCGAGATTACCTCGATCCTTCTCTAATAATCTGTCGCTGACACCATTCACAAAGTATAAGTTATATTAGTCACAAACGCGTGACCAGGTTCCCGATGATCCTTATCGAACGATCATTACCCGCCATGATCCTTTATACCGCCATTAAAGTTTATCGTTTTCAGGTTTCCCATCGTGTTACTCTTAAAACATTCAAATTCTTATAACGTTAAACAGTCGTTCTATTTGTCAAAGGTGGCGGCGCTGCTGATCGAAAATGGCGAGCATCGCGCGGCGCGTGATTATTCGCTATTACGAGTTGCTTTAAAATTTAGTTTACTCCGTGTTGTTTATGAATTTAAATGTTTCTCTGATTCTCGTATTCGCTCCATGGTCATGGTAGTTGGTTGGCGAGAAGAGAGCCAGACGCGTAGTATTAAATTCGACTTTGCCCCATCGTTCAACTCTATTTCTGTTCTCCTCAAACTCCTCGGCCTCCCCTTCGCCTTTCGTGCCGCCAACACAGAGTTGGATGCGCCTCTTCCAAGCTGCCAAATATCCGTTCGACCGACCTGTAATTCTATTCTATATTTCCCGCTTCCCGCTACAGTGCCGTTTCATTACTGACTCATGGCCGGCGTCTAGAAAGGAGGAGAGTCAAAACAAGGGAGGCCGAATTAGATCTCGAAGTTGACAACAAGATTGTCATCATGAAAATGCTTGAGAAGTAACGTAGAGTAACTATCACTGAAAACAAGGAAGAGAAAGAGCCCTTCTTACGCCCTTCTGAGGATTCAACACTCGTAATTCTCAAGAATTCACTGGCATCGATCGTCTCTAGGAATTTCGACCGCAATTCCATGTTGCGTCACAATCGTGAGGACAATTTCATCTCTTGATTATTCAACACGTTCCGCAGTGTCTCGAGGCTACGAGAAGTGGATAGGAGGGAGGACGTAAGTAAGAAATGAATCTGTACCATAAGACTTTAGAGTAATAATATGGAAAATGACCGAGAAAAACTATTTTCCTTTGGAAGGTAGGAAAAACAAGAAAGCATAAGTGAAGGGGAAAACTGGTAGGTACGTGGCTTTATTTAGTGGCGAACGAAATCTCGCTTTGCGAATTAGGAAATTCTTTATCGGAATCCAGTGGAAATTTTGATTACGACCCACGTTGGGAATAAAGCGACCCTCTCGAGTTCACCGTATGATACGTGACAACTGGAGTTAACGAGATTGTGTCGCTCGGAAGAAATGAACTTCCGCTTTTTGTAGCATAATTCCACAAAGCCAGAGAATTGCAGTAATCCTTTTACTAAAATGATCGGATGAAGTATAATCATATTAAAAATCTGAATCTCATTCGATGTTAGACGTTCGTCGATCTTTTTCCTTCATTTGTCATTGCAATGATCTATCGGAGTAAAAGTAAAACGAAACAATGGGGTTACTTAATTCTTGCATCTCCGTCGAGATGCTTTAACGGCAAATGTTGAATAGGAAACGTCGAGATGGTCGCAGTAAGAAGCCATTTGCGTGTTTTCAATTAGGGAAACTTCGAATACAATTGTCCTGGACAATTAACGCTGTGGAGTTGTGTGCGGGGTGGGATAGGCTCTTTTGACGTCACCTCCTTGGCGTCTCCGTGGCGTCGCGACGCTAGCAACTCGTCTTCAGTTTATCCCAGCATGAACGACTGCCTTTAGCCTTTCTGACCCCCTCCAATCTTGGTTCCCACTTCGTCCCCCTTATTTTATTACCCTACCGGAGTCGCAGATAGCGAATATCGTTTCTCTGCGGGATAACGTCGCGAAATTTTGGTTAGCTAGCCATTCCAGTCGTAATGTAAGATGTCTCCAGGAATTTTCTGGGATATTTTATCGAATTTAAAGAATCGCCTTGGGGAATTTCTCAGCGTATATGAGACTGGCCAACGATTCCACTTCCAGGATCCACCCTTACCTCCCACACTCTCATGGCAGTTTGACCTGCTTCTAAACAGACTTTTACAACCTATTGGAAATAAATTTCCCCGCGAAACTTCCTACGACGATTTATATTCATTGACTTTGCACTTCGAAGTATCCTTTTGCTTCTAGAGATAATTTCTAACTATCTGTTTGAACGTTAAACGTGTCTTGTACATCATAGTTAAGATAATGGCTTAGGAAATTAGTAGCTCGTCTGTTCTCAATTCTATATATTTTTTGTAAATGACATCGGACAGAAGAGATTATACGACTTGCCGATGGCTGTGCACACTCCAAGCACCCTGGTCACTGCCGTTAGATGACTTTCCGGTGGTCGGATGTAGCCGGACATGCCCCCTGAATCGCCGTTCATCCGGAAATCCTTAGCACGGGTCACCATGGTGAATAAAATTCGCACTAAACCACCGTAAGCACCGAGAAGCCAAATCAGAGAGTAGCCAGAAGGACGCGTTCCGAGTGTGTCCGAACACGCAAACCTGTCGCGCTCTACTGACTAAGCTCCCGCGAAGAGCTTTCATCTTATCGCAGCATCCACGCGCCGAAAACTCGCGCTTGCGCCACCCTCGCTGACTCTGCTTTACTTATGCGTCACAAAACAGTTTCGCGATCACTGCGGAATATCATTTCATGAGGAATGAATGAGAAGACATTTTGTACCGGCAAGTAAGACATTTATTCCATCTATATGTTGGGCTATACGTATATGCACACAGACAGACAGTGTGGAGTATGCTTTACAAAAATATATAATCATTTGCGTGCGTATGGCCTGTGAGGTAGAACGCTTTAATCTTAGGATCAAACAATTGGAGAATTCGTAATGCGTGATCGGCGTGCGCTTTATTTACCATATTCGCGTGTTCCTTACGAAGAGGAACTCATGGTTCCCCTATTTCCTGGGGTACAAGGAAAACATCCCTTTGAGCTTCCTGTGGTTCCATCTTTCGTGCCTCAGGAGGCTTCAGAATAGTCATCTACTGGAAAGGAGCAAATGAATCATCGCGCGACGTTACCTCGTGTTTTCTTTCTTGTCTTCTTCATTATTCTTGGACTGGAATCCCAGCCAGGTTTCAATAGACTCAGTGTCGATGACTGCGCCGAGATTTGTCTGCCTTGTATTTCCAAATTCTTCAGGTTGTCGTTCTGAGAAACCAGTGGGGATACTGGAACCATCTCACGTGATATGGGAATCAGGGAATTACGGCTACGTGGAACTGAAGTTGGAGAAGCTGCCAATGACCTGCAATTTAAATTCCAATCAATCAATTGCCTAGGCTCGTGCAATTGAGGAAAGTACTGTTTTACGAAATTTTGCTTACCTGTTTTTGCTACTTGGTAATCTTGAGGTATCGATGGGAGCGAGTCTAACGTTCTTTGGCCAAATGGTTGGACAGACTGGTGCTTGCCAGGCAGATTGAACTTGTGGAATCCTTGCAAGGGCTGCTCTCCTCGCAGAGGAGCATTTAAAACCTGATTCCACTAATCTTGCCGATCCTGTCAATGAAATAGTATATTGATAATATCGCTTATCATCTTTTATTTATGCTGATTAATCTAATGACTTACTTTGGGGAGCCGTTATCTCCAGAGACTGTCCCATAAATCTGATAGGAATTGTCTTCAAGGTTGAGAAGCTTTCTCTAGTCGTTACGACAAAGGGTACAGGGCTTACTACGATTTTTTCGTTAAAAACGGTACCAAGCTTGTTTCTGCTTAACTGGGGTGTGTAAAGCCTCTCCCTTTCGATTAGAAAATTCTCTTCGTTGGCATCTCTTGAGTCGTTTTGCCTCCTTGCCGAAATCGGTAACCCACCTCCTCTGCTAAAATAGAGCTTTCTTCTAGAAAATGCTATTAGATAATAATAAACTTATAATAATATATGTCTCTTACGCCAAAAACATCCTTTCTTCTGATACTTCCTTTTCTTCGTCGTCTATTCTTCTCTTTGCGCTAACTCTGTGTCTGGAATTTTTGCCACTGTACCTTGGTGCTGGAGTTATCCTTAAAACCGTATCCAATTCATTACTCAGTGAATCTGACTCTTGTTCATCAAGAGGGAGCTGGCTGCACAGGAATTCAATGATCATCCGAAGAATGGCTTTCCTCGATTTCTCTCGTTGCTGATGCTTTGACGAGTTACCTAAATCCTATATGTAAAATTCTTCTACGATCAAGCAGAAGAGTTTTCACTGGCAAAGGCAAAAATTCACTCACTTCTGGTAGGTTATGTTCTGCATACGTTTCTTCATTCTCATAACTTGAATTCTCCAAAGTATTTTCTGCTTTATTTTTAAAAGAGGTATCAGGCTCACAAATTTTCTGCATTGACATTGGACAGTGTCCAACTACTCGCAGGTGTGGTAGTTGTGTTCGCCATTGCACGCATTCGTCATAAACACTTCCAGAGCTCACTTGATTCTCTTCATTGTATAAAGTTCTTTCAACAGTTTCCCAATGTGAGATAACTTTCCTTGTCGCAGTCTCTTCCAAATCTTCTGGCCATGAAACCGAAGTGGCTCCACTTTGTCGTTCCCAACTAGAAGAATCTTCAATTCCTTGAGAAAGATTCTTCCTGATTGAACTCTCTAAGGGATGATGTATTCCATAGCCCTCTTCGTTACCACGCTGTATAGTCATTCTTGAAACGTGCTGGGGTGCCTTTATTTTTTCTGTCCCTGCACTGTCGTTCAATTTGATTTAATAAATTAGAGTTATATTCTCATTATCCTGACTTTTACTTTATCACTTTCAAACTCGTTATATAAAAATACTTACATATTTCTCTTGAATTTTCTTCCATGCATCTCATAGTTTAGCTAAAGAGCGAAAAAATAGCAGATTGACTACAGAACAAAATGCACTTTAATATTTATTCAAGTGTGCTCTCTCTGGCGGAAAAGAGTTCTATGAAAAATTATGAAAACACAACTCTGAAAAATTATGAAAATCTATGAAAAATTATCAATTGTTAGGAAAAAAATGTCAAAATTTTGACAATTTCTCATAGTATACATCATAAAATATCAAATAGTTTCATAGTTTTCCAGAGATATGCTTTTAACTTTTTTTCATGGAACAGCTTTCAATTGTTTTTCATAGTTAATTATATAAATTTTCATTATTCTCAATTATTTTTTAGTAACGACACATGTAAACATTACGCATATTCGTGGCTGTTATTTAAATAATAATACCTTGGAAACATGCGACCGAAATCGCTAAATGGCCAATGTATTTTAATGCAGTTTAAAAGTAAAAATTATATTGTTGACATCCCACGAGGATGCCATGGCGATACAGTGCGTTATTGATTAATTTCATATTTAGTAATTACAACTCGAGCTCCCTTTTGATCGTTGCCGATAAACTTTATTCGCTTATGTGTTTACTCCAGTATTTACTAACAAGGTATTTCACATTTTCCTTGTTAATGAGGCGCTGTACTCCACTGAATTAATTTTATTCTCCACGTTTCCTCGAAGATCTCGATCAATCTCGATTGCAATTGTTTGTCACGGAATTGAATATTTCATATATTTTCGTGTTTGACAATTAATGGAAGTTCAAACTGCAGCTATCTTTGTTATTCCTACTATTGTAAATCCTACGTTTCTGTTACAACTCGCTTGTTTTGACAGGCATCCATCCTGGTGGGGAAGTAATGGTGACACTTCTTGCGATACTCCGTCGGTACTGCTGTTGAAGGCTGGTTTACGCTTAGAAAGCAAAAGCGGGAATAACCTGGTAAGCTCCAGAACGTGCGAATTGGGTGCGAATATTTATTCTCTTACAGTTAAAAAACAACAACACATCTGACGCAAATAATGGCTGGTGAAGAAGGTTTTGAACAGGCGAGTATTACTCTTTTATCATTGTACAGTTTCCATGGATATCTGTGAAACGTAGTGAACTTCGAGAGAGTAGGTTAGATCACAATGATATCCTTAGAAATATTCCGTAGTTTGAGGACGAGGAGGCTGAAATTCCAATTGGCGGAACCTTACCTGGCGGTAGAAAGAGACTCTTCTCCAAAGAATTACGATGCATGATGTTTGGTTTTGGAGATGATCAAAATCCATACACCGAAAGTGTTGATCTGCTAGAGGATCTAGTGATAGAGTTCATTACTGAAATGACCCACAGAGCTATGGAAATTGGTCGTACTGGTAGAGTGCAAGTTGAGGACATCGTTTTTCTAGGTAATTTATATATCAGATTCTGATTCTTAAATATTAAATGATACCTGACATTTGGTATACGATATTCTGTATTTATCTTCTTAGTCAGGAAAGATCCTCGGAAGTATGCAAGAGTTAAGGATCTGCTAACGATGAACGAGGAGCTCAAGAAGGCTAGAAAAGCCTTTGATGAAGTTAAATACGCAGGTACTGTCAGTCAGTAGAAATGTGATGCTCTTATTATCTGGAATTGAATTTTTATCAGTAGAGGTATGCGTGCTGATATTCGCTGGTTGCAAAATTTGAGTTTGTAAAAAGAAAGAAATTGTATCGTGTATTATCAGGGCAAACAAGTCCTGAAGTATTTGTGATTTGTATAGATTTGCCCCCTGCGAAAGCATGTATGCCTTATTTGAATTACAGATTCAATGGTTTGTACAGTTTGCATCAGATTCTGAAATTGGGTAATACTGTGTATAGTTGGGCCACGACATCAATTCAATTCCATTTTGAGGGGACGTTTCCTTATGAGCCGACATGTCAAGAAGTCCCCTCAAAGTAGAACTGATGTGGCCGCCCGACTATATGAAATGAGAACTGCACCAATGTTCATAAGAATTGCTGAAAAGAGCCAAATCACTGACAAACTTATTTGTCTTTCGAGGAACGTTTTGGTTAGCAGTTCATCATTGATTAAAATTGTACGTGCCTCAATTAACTGGGATCCAAATTTTAAATTAATATAAACATTCCATTGACCTCAATGTATTCTCGTTAAAAAACGTTCTCGACAGTTATTTCTATTGCAAAAGCAAATATACATTGATTGCGTGTAATTGTATAGAAAAATGGGAATTTTTAACTTGGCAGCTTATTACAAAATTTTCATCAAAGGGTACTTATGTGTTCATATGAAATAGAACAACTTCGATTTATTGTACGTTGGATTGTATTCCATGAAATAAAAAATTGTAATGACAATGACATAGTCTCTTTGAAGAATAAGAAATGTATTTTTATAGAGCATGTACATAATGTATCGTTCGGTTTGTCAGTACAGATAATCGTACTATAGCATTTGTTACATAATTATTGTCTCTGTGGATGAATATGAAATAAAAAAGTTTGACGATTAGTCGCATGTACAAAGGCATCATTCGCACCACCTAGCTATACTATACCTGCGAGTTTATTCTCACATCTATCAATGACGATTCAACTAGGATCAGTAATGCTCGGAAAAATCAGTGTGGCTCAAGCTTGCCGATTGGATGATGATTGCATAAAGGCGTCATGCTGTGTTATGACAATATCATATTCCTCATGGTAAGGCATGCCGACTAACACGTATGTCTCTTAAAAAAGGAAGTATTTATCCGCTGCCTGAGCCGCTGGCAAAGTAATTTCGCTTTTGTGTGCCTGCCATGTTAACCCAATGGCTGAATTGCAATCACTGCCATGGCTGAAGTAAAGCTTTCAGTTTTCGTTGACTGTCAGACTCTAAGTTCGTACTACGCGATATCAGAAACCGCCTGTTTTGCTGACAGAATAACATCATTGAGTCCAACGCCCTGGTAGGAGGAGCCGCAGAGTGCTAGAGGAAGTCCGTGCGCCGAAATATAATTATGAATGCGGTTCAGTCGTTGCTTGTGGCCCACTACGTGTTGAGGAATACAATCCCTAAGGATGGCAACTCTGTGGGCGACCGGGCTCTCTTTGATAGCCAGGATCTTCTTCGCGTACTCAACCGCCACCCGCAATAATTCATCCTTGGAAGGACACTCGCCAAAGTTTCTTTCAAACCAGGCGCCACCCATCATCACTGTCAGTACCTGTCGATTCAAAATTTAGTTGAAAATTACCTTAAGATTCTGTTGCGATAACAAAACGCGCGAAATTTATTTATAACGTACCGTATCTGTTTCTTGCGGGAAGACACAAGAGTCGAAGATCATTCCGAGAATAGGTAAATTCTCTTTGGGCGGAACTAGAAAACCAAAGGCCTCCATCGGCAAGACTTTTCCGCTAAATTGAATATTCACCACGGCCACCGTCACCGTGGGTATTGCTTCCAATTCTCTAGCTAATTGAGGATGTTGTCGGCGGACCAATTCCGCCAAATTTTTAGCAGCTATACTCGATACGATCCGGGAATATTTGTCCGTTTCACCATTTACCGTCAATTCTGCGTAACCGGGCTTGAAAGTTAGTCTTTCACATCTATTTCCTAAGCGTATATCCAACCCTCGAGACTTTAAATTATCCGCCAGGGTACGAGGAAGTTGCTCCAATCCATCCTTTAAACCCCATATAGCCCATTTATTTTTCCTGGCCACTTCTGCAGAACTCGAACCAGACCCTTCGGTAGGCTTTGTTTTTGTGGCAAACATTTGGTTCACTCGATTCATCACGAGACCCTTTGATATGGAGCCATACTTCTGTTCCGCCTCAAAGAGAGAAGGCATTAAGAAATTGACACTGATCTGTTTGGCATCTCCCGCACAGATACCACATATCATTGGACTGATTAGATTATCTGCGACATCTTTGCCCAGCCTGCGTTCTACAAAACTGTAAATACTCTCATCCTCGTTCGAGATTCTTGGTGCTTTTATATCGTTCATTAGGATGCTGATTAAAGGACGGTCAAACGGTGAATTTTTGACAAACAAAGCTTTAAGATTGTTGGGCAACAAGTGTAATTTGTTCTCAGCATAAATCAATCTATTTCGTGCAGCTGGGTGGCTGGATGGTATTGGGATAAGTTTTTCTGTTAATTTTAAACGGTCTATTAATTCCAAAGTGTTCTTTCCTCCTGGCCCTTGGGGTCTCACTGTACGTGGGCCTTGCTCAAAGATTACTCCATTTGATGATTCGTTGCTACAAATCCAACCGCCTACTCTGCTTGAAGCCTCCAGCAATACCATGGAACTAATTCTTGGATTTTCTAAAGCATAGTAGGCTGCGGATAAACCTGATATTCCTCCACCCAGTATCACTGTCATCTTGGTACATCTGACCTGTAAATTGTACACAATAGTACAACTAAGCAAACTTCTTAATCTGAATATTTTTTGGATACTCAGTCAATGTAGCATTATTTATTACTTATGCAATGAATAACTTGTATATCGTGGATCTAAGCATTGTACCGAATGACAATTGTATTTTATTAAATAAAATTTTGATATTCATAATGACAGTCATTCCAGTACAGCGATAATTAATAATTTAACATTCAAGTTAGATTACATAACTCACCTTATTCTGCAATGTAAGGAAGAATACTTTTTTGTCACTGCAAAAGATTCTTTACTAGAAGTACAGTGATAGTTGATCCAGTATGTTCAGTATGTTTGGGTTACGTCTCTAGGCGCATCAGTTTACTGATCATTCAAGTAAATAAGACAGCTCAACAGTGAGGAGCGAGTGTGACAAGCAAAGAGTGTATTTTAGGTATGATTTTTGTGTCTGACTGGCGGAGTGAAATTGTTTGCAAATGCCGGCCGGTCATTCACGAATTTTACGTTCTTGCTTTTTATACTATACAAGTTACATTCAGTAAGTGACCAGCTGATGGAACAAGATGGGAGCCTTCCGAGCCTTCATAGTTTTGTCGAACTTTATGTCGACAGTGAACCGTTCCTGTTGCTAGATGGCATTGCTGCTGGACTGGCTGAACATCAATATGCATCATATGTATGTAGAAGCAAGCCAGAAATAGAGGTATGTATGTACACCAGTATGTACATTCTGAGAAACGTCAAACGCTTGCTTTGCGTGTGTCACGAGCCACACGAGCCACGAGTAGAACGAGTAGTGGGATAATCAACAGTCAGGAACAGTCAGGAACCGCCTGTACGGCCAAAGTACTTAACGTGACTTAACGAAAGAATCGAATTAACGCAAGAACAGGTAAATTACTTGCATTCAATAACGATCCTCTTTCTTGTATCTTTAAATTTA
Source organism: Pachycephus smyrnensis (assembly GCA_030142225.1). Classification (NCBI taxonomy): domain Eukaryota; kingdom Metazoa; phylum Arthropoda; class Insecta; order Hymenoptera; family Cephidae; genus Pachycephus; species Pachycephus smyrnensis. Next base: position 586,405 of record JARQST010000312.1, on the reverse strand, counting down.
CTCGGAATTGGATGTTGCTAAATGCTAAATTTTTTAGTTATTAATGAGACATTAAAAATTAACATTATTTTTGACGTCAGCGTCATCATAACAGTGACTTTGTGTTTTTAACACACAAATAGTTCTTTGGTTTGAATGATTTTGATGTTATCCAGTTTCTTTATGTAAGATCAGTTGTAAGGCTTCGCTGTCTCTAGGATAGTCTTCCATTTAATAAGAATTAGAACTAGCTTGCAGTTACAGAAGTATGTTGAATGGGAGCAGATTGTTGGAAGCGCTCTTGAAGGTTTCTGAGAAAGCAGCGAATATTGCCAGAGCTTGTCGCCAGAATGATGCTCTGTTCAAATTACTCGTTCAAGAGAAATCAGAAGAAGAGAAGAATCCTAGATTCTTTCAGGATTTTAAGACCCTAGCTGATGTTCTTATCCAGGAGACGATCAGGCATGATATAGGCATTGAGGTAAATCAGTCAAGTGATATTCTATTTTCTAAGTGATTTCAAAGAGAAGCGTGTCTATGGCATTATGATAGAATATTGTGCAAAGAGTGGCAGTTTCCAGAGTTAGCAAAGAAGGTCAAGGGTGAGGAGAGTAATGTCTTCAGCAATGCTTTGGGTGAAACTGTGATAGTCCAAGTATATCCATCTCCCGAGGAGACGACTCAGCTGCTCACTAAAGTCTTAAATAACGACACTGCGACTGCCACTTTACTTGCGTCCGAAGTTCATAAAAAAATATCCTTGGAAGATGTACCAGTTAGTGGCAGTCTCGTAGAAGATTTTAATATTGACATGGATGATCTTGGCATTTGGATAGATCCTATTGGTAGGCTTAAGTTTGTATAATTTTTTTGTATGATTATCAAGGTGACGTGTATATGTAAACATGCGAAAAACATTTTCATAGATTCCACAGCTGATTACATTAATGGCGTAGAGCTTGTGGATTCAGCTGGCAAAATACATTTAAGCGGTTTGCGGTGTGTTACTGTATTAATTGGGGCGTATCTCGAAAGCACTGGATTGCCCATTTTGGGAGTTGTGAATCAGCCTTTCTACGCACAGAACAATCAATCGTAAGTAGCAGGTGTCATAAGTCTATCCCTCTCCACGTAATCAATCCATCAATCGAAATCGTACTGATCGAATAGGTGGACTGGAATATGCTACTGGGGATCGATAAATGGCGACGTCGGGGAATCGTCCTTGAAACATTCGAAGCCCAGCAGTGGCGTCGTCCTTTTAAGTCGTTCCGAAGATCCAGAAGTAAAGGCAAAACTTTCAAACGGTGGTTTCGTTTTAGTTGAATCTTCCGGAGCTGGTTATAAAATTCTTACCGTTATCATTGGTCAGGCTGATGCTTATGTTCTGTCGAAAGGTTCAACCTATCAGTGGGATACTTGTGCACCTCAATCCATATTACGTTCAGTAGGCGGAGGCATCCTTGATTATACGAAATTCATGAATAAATTAAGTAGGGATCAATTGGATCTTAAGTACTCATTGAGCGAAAAGTCTTTATCGAATAAAGGTGGTCTCATAGCGTATCGGGATCCTGCCATCTTGGAATCTCTAGAGCGTTTGCTCTCTCAGTAACAATTCTATTCCATAAATAATTCAGAATTGCACGGGCTGTACCGCCACGCCCGGATATCTGTCTTGAATTCCTAGTTACAATTTATATGTTCTATTTATTTGACAGTCAGTGTTTATAAAATATGAACATCAATTTTAAAAATGACAGATATAGTAGCTATTCTAGCCATCTCGATGTATCTTCTGTGCACGTCATGTAAAAGGTACAATAAATGTCTACCAAAGGTAGTCCCACGTTTACTTTCGAGCCCATAGATTTTATGTGAAATTAAGTAAAATAAAAATAAAATAAAAATAAAGATAGACTGTGGTGGGCACATTTATCACGTTCGAGTAATTAGCTTCGTCGCGAAAGCGATCGAGTTAATGAAAGGTAATTTGACTAGAGGATTAGAGGCTGACACCAAAGAGATGGACGAGTCTTATTTGGTTGGAGATCTTCCAGCGAAGTATTCGCGCTGGTCCAGAGTGCTTTTGAACCTGAAAAACCTAAAAGGAATGCCAGTCTGTCGGCCAATGTATTAAGCCGCGTTCCTGCCATTTCTCGCTCGCAATAAACCATAAGACGCGATGTATCATCCAAGAGCAACGATCGACAGAAGTTTTCTATCAGCCGAAGAAGCGGACGGGGCACAGCACTAAAAATACTTTTTATGTAGATGTAGACTCGAATAAGCATTTTGCGTGCCTGTGATTCGTAAGAGCGCTCATAAAAGTCCCGTATGGCATATTGTAAAAACATTTTATTATATTAGCATACGCACGTGGTGATACATGCGCTCACGTCCGTCGTAGGTTACACAAACAATCGTGACAGCGAAGTTCATCTGTGCACACGAGGCGTTCAGCTATTTACAGTCTTAGCTGATATACGACGATGGGAACTTTAATATAAAGCACGACAAAGAGGTGACCCAAGCTTTGCTTCCCCGATATCAAATCTCCAAGTACGGAGCTTCATCAGCCGCCGGCACTTTACCTGCCTCAGACGTCCGATTACGTGCCAGTAAACTTTCAACGGCAGAACCTCGAGATCAAACGTCACTGAGACTTCGTAAACCGGCACGGCTGACTTTTCTCCCGATACTTTTAGTACTTTACTAGACGCGCTATATAGACAGCTTCATTTACATTAAATTTACACGCTGGCGACCTGCTCGCGCCGCTGAATCCTCCGTTCCGATCCTTTGTCCTTCTCGTCGACAGAATTGACTTTCCATTAAATTCCTAATAGTTTCTCTTTCTTTTTTCATTCACCACCAATGCCACGCGAGACTCAAATCTGCTCCTCAGGTTGCGATTCCAGTCGCACGAGGCGTCTGCCTTGCGGCTGCACTGTCCTGGAGGATAATTCGCTCTGTCGGAGACCCGCGCTTCTCGCAGGTGGACAATGGTTCCCGTTAGTTTTCCGACGGACACTTATGTACGTCGTGCAGGTATTCATGCGACGCAATATAGAATTCGTTGTGCCATCCACACCTGAAACAAAGTGAAACGAGTTGTTTTTCGCCATTTCTCATTATACAAATATGTTATACCGTTATTCGCTGATTAAGTATTTCGCGCGAGTCACGTGGTATTTGGTAGGTAATCTCAGCAGTGCCTGTCGCCAATACGTGCTACGGTGCAAGGCACCTGAACGAATTAATAATTGAACTCTCTAGTCAATGAAACTAATGACTAACGTGACGTCAGAATGCGAAAACAAAGCAAAACAAGATTGCAATTAGACGTAAAGCTGCCTAAAACTTGTGGGATTTGTAAAGAACTCACCCGTGAGTGCGATACCGGCCATGCTGGTGTTGCAAGTCCTTTGTCTCTGTTCAGGAATTATTCGTCGAAGACCCGGAAGTCGTCCAAGAGTCGCAATGAAACCGGCTCGGAACCTCGCGTTCATCCAGCAGTAGATTACAGGATTGTAGCAGGAATGAGACATGGAGAGCCAATGCAGGACCGTCCAGACGAATGGCAGTCCGGCCCAATTTCCGAGTCTCTCATCGTTGTCCATTACCAACTACATAAAACATTAAATTCGCTCATCCAAAGCAGTCAAAGGTATACATAAGGTTTACTGTCAGTTTTTCAAAAACTAATTCTTCCAGGCTTAATGATCCTCAAAGCACGCTTTAGATGCGGTAATGTCCTGGCCAGACCACCGAAGTATCAATATCATTTACGGATAGTTTATCGAAAATACTTTGTCGTGGTTCCGGCCACCATAAAGCGACACTCACAACATTTTTTAGTCGGACCGGCTCGCTCGCTCGTCGACGATTTATAATAACTGAATCCTATCGCTGGTGTGGCTTATCACAGCATTGCTGTTATATAATAAATATATATTGATGATATATATACACAGGCACACCCCTGGCAAAAATGATTTCTTTCCTTTCGAAGAACTGACTTTCGAAATAACATCCGCAAACCATACGTACTCTATGTAGGCGTATGTGTACACTGTGCGTTATTACAATACTGTTATGTCAATCGATCACAAAATCTACACGTCCCTCCTGGTCCCAACAGTGAGACCTGCGTATTTTCTTTTCAATATTTTATTATATAGGCGACTGAAGAACGAAATAAAAAAAAAGGCCCAAGTGTCGTCCAGGTCCACTTTACACCCCTGGAGAGAACAGTTCGTGGCAGATCCCTATCGGACGATCGTGTCGAACGATTCAGAAGGGACTTTAGTATCTGCCCTATCAGGCTGACACTGAAGGGCAGCAGCTCCAATAAAAAGTTATTGGCAAGAACCGGGGAGAGGGACGACGGTTTGTACGAAAGAGAAAAAATATATAAATGCTTTATATATATGTATAATGGAAGTCTTACGTAAGAGAGAACAGGTGAAAAGGAAAACTCGACGGATATTAGCTTACAAGGCTAATACGCCTACGAGGATATTTCTTTTTAGATAGTCTAATGAATGGATGACTTGACGCAAAGTCTTATCAAGAAATATTAAGGTCTTGATGAAAAGCTCTTAATTCTTACTAAACAATTAAACCGTCGGAGCTTACACGCTGCTCTCGTTTAACGTTAACGAGTTCACGTGGTAAAGGGACAACGTGTAATTTCATTCTGCTACCTCAAAAGCTATAAGGTTGGGACAATAAATTGCAGTTTGCAGTTTTATCCCTTTGTCCCATCTATCCATTAAGACGTTTTCCTGCCAAAGCATCCTTGGCAACCTGATCCGCTGTCCTTGATAAGAGAACATCGGGGTCCTGGAATATAGTCCTGTTATCGCTACTTCACGGCTACGATATTCAACGGGAATGACGATCACTTTGGAGTCAGTCAGTCTTTAAATTTGACTGGCATATAGATACGTATATACTAGACATACATTTCCAATTGAACCGATATACTCATACGTACAGAAACTTATCAGTCGTTCTGAGAAAAAGCATATTCACGTAACGTATTCGATTTCATTGATATTCGAGTTAAGTGAATTGGAAATATCCTATTGGCTGTTTCTGGCAGCGTTTAGTTGGGTGGTTTTGTAAAGAAGGTTGAATAAATTTAAAAAAAAATATCTACGCATTTCAGCGGCTGATCAATTCCAATTGCTGTGGCTAACGTAAAGCTGTTCTATCGTATTACGTGTAACAGTGCGTTGAACCTTCCGAAATGTTTTAATAGAATCGAGGAGGACGAATTTGAATAGACTTACGATTAAAACGTTGAATGGAAGCCAACAGACGGTGAACACCAGCACCACGGTTATCATCATCTTTACCATCTGAAACATGGAAAAGATAAGTGGCTGTTCGTATTGTTTTTTTAATCGACGTGGGTTAGAGCGTTGCTGGGAATTTTTCATAATTTTATATTGAGCCGATGAGAATTTTTAATGGTTCATCTTGATCATTGATTTTTTTTCTTTGAACTTGTAACGAAATAACATAACCTGACGGCTCCGTTAAGATTACGGTCCTGGCATGCTCTAACTCTCATAATAAATTTTTCCTGAATCACTGATCATAGATACGCTTGACGATTGGTTTTAGTCGCTTGTAATCAGGGAATTTTATTTTTATTGTTTATCCCATGCTAAAGTGTGTTTTTATCTACTCTGATAGACAGATGTACAGATGTACAGATTCTTTGTCTCATATTTAAATCATGCTGGCTCAGGACTTGCTGCGAGGCTGTGTGTTGCTTATGAGTGCACGTGATGCTTATACTTGAAACGTATAATGATGTAATTAAAATACGATCAAATGCAAGGAAGTTTAGTGCACGCGATGTCCCATTCATTTTGAATTACAGTGACGTAATATCAATTTGCAATAAACGTGCTGCTGCATTTATAAACGATGTATTGAGATCAAGATGCAATCCGAATATAGATTATTTGACTCTTACACTTGACTTGAAACTTTTTGAATAACTGTTCTTCTCGTGCGTTGATAATCATGGTTGTCTATCTGGGTAGTGAAGCAATTCAAAAAGGAAACAATAATATTCTGAAATTATACGTAAATATCATTTTTCATGCATGAATTTTCTCGAATCTATCTTTGCGTAAACTGATGCAATAAGTTACAAGTTGCGAAGGACGGTGGAGCCATAGGAAAGGGGTTGTTATTTTCTACAGTTGTTCTTGTTCCCACAAAAAGCGAAGGGTGCGTGGTAACCATTGGTTGAATTAATTCAACCAATTCTTCCCCCATGAATTCATGGAAGACATTGATTTCCGATTGGTCGAAAGGCGAAACGGTTTGCTGGTCAAGAATCAATCATGCTGATTATAGCTATCGATGCCGATTTTTGACGCGAAATTCCTAAGGTTGACGTTGTCTTTATTCTGATAATTCATACGCGATTAATTATCAACAGTAAAATGAAAACGAACAGCCGCCTGAAATTCTGATCGATTTCCTGTGATCTGCCTGTCCACACGTTTGACGGTTAACGTTGATTAAAATGTTTTTTTAAGTCTAATAATATATGATTTCTAATCAGTCATCAGTTTTCGCGATCCTCTAACGTTACTAAGTATTTTGAACAGGGCTGAATTTACGAAAATCTCTTGGGAACAAGATAACCCGGCCCATTCGTCAGACTCAATAATCCTTTTCGCGGAAAGAATAGTTTTCTGTTCGGAACAGCGTTGCTCGACGTGACGCTGTCCTCGTCAAAGAAACATCCGAACATCCAAAGCTGAAATCTGACCATTTAATTACAGGAATGGATTCGCCATTGCTGCCGTTCCGTTCCGTTGCCACTGCGACAGTCAGCGGTATAATTACATTTGAGCCAAAGTAAATATTTCCGTTTATTTCTATTTCACCAATGGAGCTGACTTTCGGATTTTTTTTTTCCATTTTGAAAAGGCGCATACCCAGTTTTATCTACTCAATTAGTCACTGAGTTATCCAATCGACCAGTCATCCAGTTCTCCAATCAGTTGGACGGCAAACCAGTTGGATCAGGTTGTCGTAGTCAGACAATTGTCTGGCAGAAATGGGGAATCGTGTCTCTCTGCGGCCACATGAGAATTTCGGGGCTTCGTTAAATAAATTAGCTTCTCTTGTCGCAACGATCCGATTGACAATGTCGAAAGGGTCTTTTTCAAGGTCACGAAACTGGCTATTACGCATATTCAGATTTTACCAAATACTCCACGCTTCTCTTTTTCACTGGCTGTACGTTTGCTAACTGTCACAGGAGATAAGTGCGACTATTCTTTTTCTCTGCCATTCTTCAAATCTAATCCGAAAAGTTCGTTGCGCAAGTATGGCGTCTTGTTTGGTCCTCGCGTCGTAACTTGTAAGTTGGCCCTTTCGCGTTGGTCGCCGGAAAATAAGGAACTACGCTTTTCTTAAAAGGTTTGCTTTCTTGGTGTTTCTTTTTCTTTTTTCTTCTGCCTTCGAGTCCTCCGATCCCATCCGGAATGGGCGACGAGAGGGACGCCTGTTATCGACGAGCTTTAAAACGATATCGTTGTACCAGCAACGCGTTGCTGGTAGTACAAGAGCTGTTCGTCGAGTGTACGTGGCTGCGGTGTTTTTATGGAGATTTTGAAAGTTGGAAGAGACAAAAAAATGAATAAAATGAAGGCAAGGAAAAAGGCAGAAAATGGAAGGATCCAGCGGCGCCTGTGTTCGAAAGCATCCATCGCGGATGATTTATCACATCATTCCCTATACATGTATATATATGCCTCTAGATATGTATATATAAACAGGCAAACGTTCACAACCCCAAGATTAATGGCTGCGTGACGTAAATTACGCTGGCAAACAGGCCCTCGATGCTAATTAATTAGATTTCGTATCCGAGAATCCGAAGGGATATTTTGCGATTCAATTTGCCTGCTTGAAAATATCCTCCCCCCGCCCCCCGCTCCCCCGCGAAATTCTGCAGAACAGCCTCGCAATTATTCGTATTGTATTTGTTCTGGCGATTTCGACAATTCAGCTGGAATAAAATACGATTCCCTATACCCTGGATCAATGGAGCTTCAACTGGATGCCGGCCTTTGCGAATTGATGAAGAATACCGTGAGCATTTGCGAAATTTTCGGCGACGCGAGAACAGGAAAAAATATAATCACCCACCTGCACAAAAGGGCCGCCGTATATAATTTCTGTATCTTTGCATTTCTACTGTTTGCCGCTCACGCCTTCCGAGATGGAAAAATAGAACTTGTACGTAAAAATAAGTCTTTCCAAAGTCTTGAGATTATTTTGGAGATACGTCGAGACTTTTTATTCGCTAAAATACTCGAGGACTAAGAAAAGAAAAACGAGCCACTCGAATAATGAGTTCAGTATTATTGTCGAAGTAACGAGGCGTGAAACGAATCTCATCGATCAGTTCCCCGTACCGGAAATTTCATCGAATTAGACCGCGAAACAATGTGTCTTTTTCCAGGATACGAGAAAACATCCCTAAGGCGAAAATTGCGTGAATCGAGGCGTCGAGGCAACAAGGAAGAAACGGATTAACGCCTTGATTAATCGTACTTGACCGATTCGCTTGTTGTTAACGCGATGAGCAAGCTGCTTGGCCAGCTTTTACTAACATAAATAACATAAATAACCCATTGTTGCAGCATATTTTCTCGTGGCTGGGTAATTCCTTTCAACGCGCAGCCTTCTCTTTGCCTTTGTCTGGTTATTCTCGTCAGACCCAGCCCGAGCGTGTGGCATGTTGAGAATGAGCTTGCCCTCTTTTTCTACGTGGACAACCTTCTAACCTTCGGAAGTTCCAACCTTGCCACCTTCAATCCCTGAAATACCGTTTGTTGCCTTTCATCCTTCGGCGATACAATTGCGTCATCTGAAAATCCTAAAAGTGAGTTGTTATCGTTCCGTTGAGTGTTTCCGGTGCGAGAATTTCAAATTACAAAAGCACTAGACACGATGGAGAGAGGATTCGCTCTCGCGATCAGCCTCAGTGTTATTACAGCAGTCCGACATTTTCGGAAATTTTATTTCGATTAAACAGGCCTTTCTTTTTTTCTCTCATGTTTTTTCCCTGTATCGTCGTCTGACGTCGAGTTAATAAAAAAAAAAGGACGCTGTGACGTTGACGGTTGCTCGAAACGAAGTCGCTCAACGCGCAGACAGAGAGTAATAGGTTTATGTGACTTTTAGCCTTTCTGCTTATGGTTATTACTGACTGATCAATTGATTTTCCTACTATTAATCATGTCTTTGGGATTCTTGAGATTGGAGTACGTGTAAGAGAAATAAATTTCTACTCTTATGGGAGACGATCCACTGTTTTTTTTTTTAATACGTCGTTGTTACTGGTCTTGGTAAGAAAGCGTCTTATCGTTGGTATACTTGAGTTTTGACAAATGAAATATCTTTAAAACCATCTTTTTATCATTGTGCGTAGTAATATCTCAAGTTAATGAGATTAAAGAGAGCGAAGGAACGTCATTATTTTATTTTGTATGATCTCTAGAAGGTTTAAGAATTCTCATTTGTCCCGGCGTAGAGGTCTCTTTCCTGCTCTTTGCTTTTCGAAATATATCATGCACATTCTAACGGGCCCTTATCCTATTGAATTGCCCTTCATCCGTCTTCTTCTTTCATCGTATGAAACGGTTATCCCATTCACGTTCTTCTATTCCTGGCAATATGAGATTTAATATTTGAGGTAAAAGTAAACTGCTTCAAGAGACTCGTTAAGGCAGACTTACCGTCACCAAGGTAAAGCGAAGGATTATCTTCGTTTCAAAGGGATCCCCGTACAGTTTAAGGACTATGGTGATCTTTTAGCCAAATTATGCAACTGCCAATATTCCTGGCTAAATACATATTTATGTTAAATTACTGAGGATTTCGAACTTTTCTTACTTTCGGAGAACCAGAAATTACGTGACTGTCCTGGCTGGCTAAGGGCCAGAATGGGGCTACACGTGGTTAGAGGCCCAGCTTCTGTTTATTTAAGAAAATATCTCATTCCCACTTACCCATTGTACTGAGAAAAACATATTTCAATTTGAACTACGACAGTCGTATTTTCGCAGTGGAAACGTTTAAGAATTCATTTACTCGGAAGAGCGTATCCTCAGGGGGTCTTGAGAATATTTCTCTGGGAAAAATGAAGCTGATCGAACGAGAAGGTTGTGAAGCTGGTAGAAGGTGGTAGAAGGTGGTACAAGGTGGTAGAAGGTGAGAGCGACGAGGAGAGATGAAACGAAAGTGGAAGAGAATAATTCAAGTTTTGCGTTCTCCGTCGCATGGAAATATTAAACGCGCGTATTTCCTGCAAGTTCGCAAATACAAAGATCAAAATGTCGATAAAGGATTGAAGGCATTTTTCGAAATTGAATAAACGCACGGAGTCGTATATCGTGTGTGTGTGTTGCTTCTGACTTTAAGGATCTTGAACTTCGAGTTCTTATCGCGAAGAATGAGATATGAGACGAATTTCATGATTCGACACAGCCGGATCACCTCGACTTTCGCATTTGCGAAGTTTGCCGTTCGCGAAGTCTCTCTCACTCACTGACGTTTCATCGTTTATCGTGTATCGAGAGGGATTAAAGTTCATTATCGATTGATTACAAGATCTCCTTTTTTCGAGGTTTTCCTATGCAACGCCAGCTGCATTATCATTGCACCTATTGATCAGCTGCATTGTTCTCCTTCTGCTTGTATACATATTTGGGATACAGAGCATGCAATAATCTATATTTTTGTAATATTCTATACTTGTGCAATATTCCATCCGATGTATCTGATACAATTATAGAAAATCGATAATCCGCAACTCCTTCCACAGAAATCTCTTGGCTTGCTCGAGTCTCGTTTATGCTTGAAAAGTTATTGTTTCTTATCAGAAAAAAATTAATTTCCTTCGCAATACAGTCTGCAGTCCGTAAACACGACTAAAAACAATGCTCAATAAGCACGCACGATTTTCTGCAGTGGGAGGGAAAGCGCAAGGCGAAACGTATAACGCACAAGACCTAATCAAAGTTCGCTAAAATGCAAATTGCAATTCCGGCCATTTATTTATTATACGGCTCCGTCAGTGTATCTTGACACGGTGCTTAAGACATGACCCGATAACGCTGTCGAGGACGGAGCCATAAACTTTTGCTTTATTATGCAGTACACGACTTGGCGCGGCTTCCGTGCGTTTCGGCTTTCCTCGTCCTTATTGGCTAATCGCGAGCGACTGTCCGATAGCTCGACCAAACCGACAGCCTTTTTTGCCTTTTTCATACTTTTGCCCTTCTCTCTTTTTCTTTTTCCTGATACACATAATTACTAAGCTCGATAGGATGACATTCCCATAACGTATAGCGTAGATAAATTAGCCCGTAATTGCGAACCCGGATGTAATTGCCTTCTGACCTCTCGGCGCGTTCGATGTACTATTTTTTTTTTCTTCCAATTGTCACTCGAATCTCCGCGATTTTTTCAAAGTTATCGTCGCTTAGTTTATACGAGCACGATGGATATTATGGTCCATTTCGGTCGACTGCTTTCCACTTTACTGCTGATCGGCTATATATCCAGCAGTGAGTATCTTATCGATGATAGTAAAAGTCCTAAAATTTCGGGACAACCTTCTGAAGAATTACGCGATTTCCCAACTCGATTCCAAAGACGACGTTTTTACGACTCCTAGGACTCTGAGGCTCGTCGTCGGCGAATTCTCACAGTTGATAGAAAAACTCCTCTTATACGGAGCGAAAGGATTCTTTCCCATTCCTGTTCGTTCGTTTTCATTCTCAGAAGAAGTTACAGTCCTCCGTCTCTCCTTCTCGATCTTTCTCATAGATCCATTTTATTCATTGCAGTCGAGGCAGGCAAGTCCTTCGAGTTGACGAGTCTCTTTCTTCGCCTCTACACCGGGTGAGTACTTTGATTCTACACTTCAAACGGCTGAACGCTGTTGTATGGAAATGCTTTGAATATTTCAGGGAAACGACTGAGGATTTTCTCGATGGACGTTTAAGTGACGTCGATATTCTTCTTTCTCGTATAAATAACAGCAAACCGACAGTCATTTACGTACATGGATGGAGTGAGAGTGCTGGAAGCGTCAGCGTTCGTACGATTGTTGATGGTAATTCGGCTACCCATTAAATCGATCGACTTGCCCTACAATATTTATGGACATTCAGAAATCAGTTGTTACTTCATCAGAATCATCATGATTTTCTTAACGTTTCAGCCTATTTGCGCAGAGGTGATCACAATATCATTGCGGCCGATTGGAGTGAAGTTGCAAGCCAAAACTACCTGGTGGCGGTCATCCGGATAAAAGAACTGGGTGCAGCCTTTGCCGAAGCTTTGGAGGAGATGATTTATTCTGGTTTCGTAATCGAGAAGCTTCACGTCGTGGCACATTCACTGGGAGCACAGGTTGCCGGTTACGTCGGGAGAACTCTTAATTTTACCATTCCGAGAATAACAGGCAAGTAAAGCGCGCCATAATAATCCAGAGAGTCTCTCGGATAGCCGTCGCTCCTTTCAAGCCCAGAATTTCTTTCCCATCAGGATTAGATCCAGCTGGTCCTCTATTCAATTATCTCGAATCACCTCTTACTGCGAAGGACGCACGATTTGTCGATATCATACACACCGATTATGGATTGTATGGAATTGCCCAAGTGACTGGTACCGTAGACTTCTTCCCTAATGGCGGCCATCGGATACAACCTGGCTGTCCCTTTTACTACCAAGTACTCAGCGAAGGAGGCGAGTGTAGTAGAGTCGCGTAAAGTAAAGTGGCTCAAAGTAAAGGTAAAAGAAGATAAAACAGAGTGAAATAATTGGAATCTTGGTTTCGTCTTATGTTTTAGATTTTTGTAGCCACCACCGATCCTGGCACTTCTACGCGGAGTCTCTGCTAATAGAGGACTCTTTCGTGGCCGTTAAGTGCACCTCGAATATAGGCTTCCTTCTTGGGAAATGCAAAAATAACGAGAAGGATATTATGGGATTTGCAACTTCCGTCACCAGGTAAGTAGAAGAGCCAGAAGTGCCAGAAGTGCCAGAAGTGCCAGAAGTGCCAGAAGCTGCACTGACCTGGAGACTCTGGCTTCACTTTGATGTTTCAATGAAGGCTTTCACCCTATTAGTTTTTCTTGCTCGCCACTCTTACAGGAAGGGTAAATTCTATCTCTTGACGAATTCCGCTCCTCCTTATGGCCTCAACAAGACGTTGATATAAGACAAGGAACAGCACGCATCTAGTTCACCCTCTGGCTCTACTGACTATTATCTCCAGGAATTCAGCATTCCCTATCTTCCGTGAGTGTTCCATTAATCGTCTACTTGTATATTTTAATCTGCTCGGTTTCACCGTGGAAATACGAGAACGGCCAACGAACTAATTTATGGTTCGAAATGAAAATTCCCTCCGGGCAATGGTCAGCCGATTGCCAGTGTGCGAAATAAATAGTAGATTCAATTAAAATGCAAAATTGCCAACTGGGAATTGGCGCGGTTATCGCCTTGTTTCCATACGTAATTGAAAATTTCAAAATGGTAAATGTGTGTTGCGCATGAAAAGATAAGCTGGAAACTGGTCTTGATAATGCGAGGAAAAATACCGTTGAAAATTCAGTTTTCTTGTAACTCCAGACTCGAGAGTAATTCGCGATGATCGATCGTTTCGCAAATCGTTCGAAACTTTCCATCCACCCCCTTGTCTCTTCTATGACTCTACAATCTACAATGTATATTCCTTCATTCGCAGCAGTTTCATTCGGCTTGGATATTATTCTGCCAAATTGATTAGAACATTTTCTCTCTGCAATGTCTACGAATTATGAGTAAGATGTAAAGTGAATAAGCGTGCGGCCGACTACAGCCTTTGAAGAGTACTTGTGTCTTACATAGAATCTACCAACGTGGATTCAAAAGCGTGGAGTCGACTGGACCCTATCAAATCCCGAACCTTGAATGGGATAGGAATAATTATGATGGGAGCATCGTTAATTAGAAAACCACTAAATCTAACGAGTATCAAATCGACGGAGACCCGAAGAACTCATAGACGTACAAATACAAAAAAGCGAAAAATGATGACGTGCTCGATACGGATGAATACTGACCTTCCTCTTGGATCGAGCCATCCTCTGATCCCTTGTATTCTCCGCCTCCCCGGGAGTCTGCTTGCCCCAGACGACCACCCCTATACTGGTATAGGTGAACATGAGGACCAGGAGAGGCACCAGGTACTGGAGAACTAGCAGCGCAATCGAGTAATAATATCTGAAATCAATCGACACCTGATGGCTGCATCTGCTCCTATCGATCCGCATATTGATTAGAGTAGCATTTAATTATTTAACTATATTTAACAGATTCTTCACTCTTTGCTATCAGTACTAAGGGTCTATGATAACCCGCATGATGACATTAGATAGTACCACTTATTTGGTCTGATGGTACTTAAAAGTTTTTTTTTGCCAGGCACCATGTAGGAAGAGATAAAGAAGAAAAGTATTTGAAAGGTATAGATGGAAGAGATACAGAGAATACTATGGACATAAAATTGTCGAATCTCTTTCGTGCGAACGATCCGAACTAATTGGTCCAGCTGAGTAAATGAAAAAAAGGTCTGTATTCGATTTCGTATTTTTTTCCTCCGTCCCTGAAGTCAAGGTTGACAAATGATAAAAGGAGCAGAGGTCAGACCGTGGGAGTCACGTTTGAACTCACCTTTGTTGTATCGACGGCCAATCCTCCTGGCAAACGTACTGGTTACACATTACGTAACGGTCCGTCGGCTGATAGAGTCGCGACACCACGGCGATAGGGAAGGACGTGATTAAAGCTACCGTCCACACCGAAAGGATCAGCAACTTCGCTTGTTTCTTGCTCATACGCGGCTTCAGAGGCCACATTATAGCCATGTAGCGGTCTATGCTTATCGCCACAAGCGTGTACGCACTCACCAGGACCGAGACTGCCTGAAAAATCGATTTTCCATACATACGAATTTACGTGTCGATAATGATCGGTCGGCCATTTGATTTATTTCAATGGCACTCTAGAAATCAGCCCGATACGCTCTTAAATGATGGGTAACGTTTGGATAAAGACGAATGAACAGTTTCATTGTCGAGGTCTGAATGATTGTCAGTCGATCCTTTGTAGAATGGTAATACGAAGAGTCATCGCTCGTCGGCGACCTTAACGACTGAATCACGTGGTCTTTAACGTCAATAGTCGTCGAGGTTCCTCAATTATCACAGTGCGCCTATAGGCAGGGACAAATTGGCGTAGGCAGGTAATCCGATTAATTAGCGTTTACGCACCTGCGAGTAATTAACACTTGGACAGAGTTCCGGTCCGAACGGCCAGTACTGAAGAATAAGAGTACTGACGAAACTCGTGGGAACGCAGAAGAGGGCCATCAGGATATCACCGACGGCGAGGTTCACGATGAAGTAGTTGGTGACGGTTTTCATTCTTGGACTGCTGTTGACGACGTAGCACACAAGCCCATTGCCCACGAGGGCCATTACGAAAATCGTGCTGTAGAGGAGGTAGATCGTCGCCTGGAACCAGGTGGCTGAGAGGATGCTGTCCTTTACCGGAAATTCGTCGCAGGCGATAATCTCCAGACTTGAGTTACGACTTGCGAGACCTCCCTCCCCTCCGTATTCCTCGATGGAACTCGAGCTCATCCTCTTCTCCGTGGACTGTTGCCTCTTGCCATGCTCGCCTAAATGAAATCTGCAGAGAGATACAATTATATTCGGTGATTGATCGTTTTCTTACTTTGGAACAGAGCATCCTGGATATCATTAGACGAATCCTTTACTCTTTCAAGATTAGCTATTAGCTACAAATAATTAGTGCCCCGTCACTCGACACCTGCGATAGTATACTGCCGGAGGTCTTTATGGATTAGCCAGCTTATATAACGTTAACCTTGTCGATTTTGACTTCGATAATAGACCCCTATCTAGAGGTCGTCGTGGGAATTAGTTTTGACACGGAGTCAGTTCGAATGCGGCAGAATAAGGAATTTTAAGTCAGCTGGAAACTCTCCAAATTTCGCAAGGACAACGAAAGTGAATGTGCAGCAAACTGAAATCCTGAGAAAGGAAATTCGTACTGATAGGCCGGATGCAGGCTCAATCAGAGATATTGACGTGTCATACCCTAATCCAAGGATTGTTTCTAGAGATACAGCTTTATCAGGATCCTGGTGAGATACAAATCCTAGGGTATCGGAAGCTCATCGAATTCTTTGATGGTTTTGACGTTTCAGACGTAATATCGAGACGATCCTGCCAGCCGCTGCTGGCGAGTCGGATGAATTGTTGGCAGGGCAATTCACTCAATAGACGGTTCAATATTTTGACAGGTCGTTGGCGTGGCAGGACGGGTAATCTCATAACTCCTTTCACTCTCAAAAGAGTAAACAGTAGATTTTCGAATTTTCACATCATCGGATATTTGAATTTTCGAAATTCTCGTAACCTCAGACAGGTTCCTAAAAAAAAACCTATTTCTTTCGCCTATGCCATTTCTCATGATCTGTCAGTTTCGATCTTTGGCAATAAAACCAATATTCCAATTGATTTACAATCAAATTGTATCCACCCAGACGTATTAATACGTTTTATCAGCCAAAATTTTATTTTATAAAATTCCAATCTCGCGTAGCTCAGCCTCGAAGGATGAATTCGCTGCTATTTCCTTCCCAGCCAAATCGGTTCAGCCATTCGCGAATCTTGCAGAGAATTCGTATTTTCGCGTCGAAAGCAAGAGCCAAAATGTAAAATGGGTAAACGAAGTAAAAGCAAAAGGAAAGCATTGGATTTCTCGGTGAAATAAAATCCCGTATTCCTGACGCGTTTCGTGTCGGTCCAAGCCACAGGACCCCCATCGTGTTCCGCATATTTTCCTTACTTAAATCAGAGGCAGAGACGGCATATTAACGAAACGTATTCCCCATAAACGTCCCGTAGGGATACACGTAACATCCGCGCACGCGAACGCTTTTCGCGTGACCACGTCCAATGTGTTTTCATGAGCAACAAATTCTGCGACCATCATCCACTGAGAAAGGTCCGAATATTAAAAATAGAACGATGTATCTTTTATGAACTCTTAGGTATATAGGTAGCTGGGTAAATAGGTAGGCACCTGGACGATTTATGGAAGACTTCGTAATGCCACTTAGAATGCAAATAAGGGCTGGATCAGCGGAACTCACTCGTAATTCATAGGGGTACTTGCAAATATGCTTTTTCTCTTTTTTCTTCTTTTTTTTTTCTTTACCGTGCCTGTACTTTGTCGTCCACCAATTCTCCACTTACCGCATTTATAAGGGGAAAGTAGCAGTAAGTACATCTCGTAAATCTACTGGCTGAAGAATTTCTTGAAAAACTTCACTTGATGCCTTCATTCGTTTTTCCGTATTACTTTAACTTTAGGCGCGGCGAGTGTCTCAAGTGTCTCGTTTATATATTTTTTTAATCATTTTCAAAATTCCCACTACAGTTTGTTATCGGAGTCACCACGACGGAGAATCTTCTATACTCGATTCGTCATTGACGTCTTTCTCGCGGGAAGAAGCAAATTACTTTTGGCAGTAGGAACGATGGTCCTCGTTCCCCTTGTTAAAGAAAATAAAAGCAGAAGCACTATGAAGGGTTTCGAAATGGAAAGAGGCTTCCGGCATTTCCGGCGATCGTAAAGTACGAGAGCAATTCAGCAAAGGGTTTAAGTGATCCAAAGCTACAGCTTCCTTTTCGTTTCTCCTCATTTTCCCAAACTCCGAGGGTTTCATTTCGAGTTATCGAAAGATCGTTAGTCTTCCAGATACTTGTCGAATCTGCCCGATTCAATTGACCGACAGCACGGAATAGAAATGTAACTGCGATTCTGCTTATCAAATGTATTGGCAACAATTGACAATCGCTGACAGCGTGATGCAGAATATAAAGTCAAATATAATTAACAGAATACTCATGGCGAAACTAGCAGTCAGAAACTTGTGGCGTGTAATTCGAAAATGGATTTTTTCATGAACCGGAGAATTGATAAGGTGGCAAGCTGAAAATCTTGGGGTTCGGTACGCCGATTCTTACTTGTCAAACTTCAGAGAAGCAAGTCTCTCGAGAATCTTCCTAACTGATTCTCCGGTACACGAGTCTCGTGAATTCCGCGTACTTCGCCTTTTCTAATTTGCGTTTCATCCCTCATTCTATGCACTGCGTTAGATCATCCTACGCAAAGGAAGTTCGCATAATAGCACACACGATTAGCCTAATACGGATGCTTAGGGCGAGCGGTTCCAGGAACGGATTGATTCGCCAAATTACGGAATACAATGCGCAGATTCTAAGCAACAAGGATCATTAATTGTAAGTTACAACCACTGTAAGATAGATATTGGCAATTGTGGAGTGAATTATCAGGCATTAGTATTTCCGTCAGTATCACTTGGCGCTGCTACTCGTGTTAAACGTAAGAAGAGGCAATATCTGAGAAACAACTTGAAGAGAAGGAAAACTAGACTAATGATTCTCTAATAGGTTTAGGTTAGGTATTAGCTAATGCGCTTCGAGTAGAGTCCTTGAGCGAGTGCACCTTCCTACGAGTGCAATCCATCATTCGAGTACACGTCAACAGTGCCAAACTTGTTTTCCACTTTTTGCGCTAATTACGACTTTGTAAAATAGTTAATTGATGAATTGACGAAAAACGTGGGATCATTCTATTGTTCCCTTTGCTCGGAACCGTTCGGCTGGCTGATTATTGGATTGTTCGCGTGCCACTTGATCGCTCTGATGAATTAAACGGAGATGAAAAAGGAACCGAAAAAATTGAAAAGAACGAAAAGTTCATTCATGCTCAGGGGTAGATAGCGGCAAGGGACCAGGGTCAAGGGTTGAAACCAGGGCCAGTGGCATCTGGCCCGGAGCCAACAGAGCGAGCGAGTTATTCGATTTCAGATAATAAATTCGATTGATTGAAAAGCGTGCATGAATGATATTGCTTTCGTAATCCGTGACTCCGTGCGATAGAATCGAACCTCGAATTGAAGTAAAAAGAAAACGAGGGCTTTCACGCGAGTCGGCATAGGACAAAAAAAGGTTAATGCTTGTTCTATTTATGCTCGGTGCTTATTTCGGATACTCGAAAAGTTTTAGAACTTAATTAATTCCCGAGATAAGTTTTATGGAAACACTGTGCATTTACGTGATAACTCTGAAATTTAAATATTTTTTGCCTCGATCAAACCTTTTTCGCTGAGTACGTGTATAGCTATACTTTAAGGACGTTAGAGCCATTAGAGCAGAATAGTCGGTTTGCGTAGAACTTATTTCTCCTTTACATTATTGACTTTCCTTGATCGTGTAACTTACCTGGAAAATTACGTTCCTTTTGGTAAAAGGCAACTTTCGTGTAGACGACTTGAAGTTTTATAGAAACGACGACATTCACTGGATTTTTCTAGCGATTTTCTGTCTAACGAACAATCACACTTTTCGCACGGACATCGACGATGGGCATTACGTAACTTTCGATAACGTTTCCCATTGTCGAGAAAAAGACACATTGTCCACCTATAAAGATGACGCACTGGCAAAATATCTTCCACTGGGATTTTGGCTCTCCAGTGATGGTCTTAGGTATAATGATACACTTGGTGTTTCCAGTAGAATTAAATTATCGTTGCACTTGGATGCTGTAATTTATGATTTCGATCGATGTCCTCGTTCATGATCTTTAATCCATAATAAATTTGGTTCGCGCTGCTCCTGTTTTCTTTTGCAGAATAATTTCATTGTATTAAGCCACCTCAGCAAAAACTTTCAAATTTATCAAGTTTCTTTGGTTTCAAGTTTCTACGGGACAGTAATTTGCTTGGATGCAAAATATTAAGATTGGCCAAATTTTCTTAAAAATTCGTTCTAGTTAATGGACAAGCAGTGACGGCAAGGATAAATCCTACATTGGAATAAACGAACGCCTAAACTTGTTATCGCGTTCCTGGCACACAAATTGGATATTTTTTTTTAGTCGAATGAAATTTTTCGTTTCGCTATGACGAATTATCAACGCGACACTGACGCAAATCTGCGTCACTCTGTGGGAGCAAAGTTTAGCTAAGCAGTTCTAATACATGAGCGACGTTACATTAATTTACTAGACGATTTCGATGGAATTCGCGATTCGTGACACGAAAATTACAAAAATGGAGGCTTGCCACGTTTTATCTTGCTATATTATATAATAACTGTGCATAAATCTCCAAGAATTTGAGAGGCAACGAGCATTCAGAACGAACTCTGGAAAGGGGGAGAGATCACGAGGATACTGTGACGACGTGATAAATTTTCAGTTATTTCTCATCCATTGATACGTAATTAAGTAAATAAAAAAACGAGTGAACGAACGAACGACAGAAGTTTGAGGCATAAAGAGTTAATCACATTGAAATTTCACCGAAGGCCCGCTAAGAGGTTATCAGTTTCAAAGAGCAGCATTCGAGAGTCGCACCTGTTGAAATCTCCCCAGACTCCGGAGATGAAACGATCGCGGGTAAAATAAGATGCGGATGCTGCGAATGGAGCAGAGAGCAGAAGCGAAGAATAAGAACTGCTGATCGTGACAAGAGGTTTGGGGTTTCAGCGTTTGCGGCCCGAGGCGCACTGACGGGTCGCTTTTACTGCGAAAACCTTTCGCTCCCGGCTGCTTCGAATCCGCCTCCATTGCTCAGGCTCGCCCCACGTTCACTTCTGCACAGCCGCGCGAACCAACTTTTTGGATTATAGAACGGACCAGTCTTTCGCCATTGCATTACTACTTACAACTTTCAACGAGTAACTTCCGTCGCAGCGCAGATGCCTTATCGAAATACGATACACTGAAGAATATTAAAAAAGTAGCGAGAAGTGCGAAAAGAAGGCGAAAGTCGAGGAAGATCGAGCTCTTTCGAAAAGTTGAAAAGTCGCTTGTAAGAGATAATGGCGATCCATTGGAAAAGTGCGAAAGTTTAATCGTAATTTGCAAATACAAAACATTTTGACTTTCAGAGAATTTCTACGTTCCACGTATACAATTATGATGAAATTAGGAGTATTCTCGTACAGTGTATTCGTGCCATCGCCTTTTCTGTGGTCAGTAAAATTGTCCCATGCCGCGTCATTCTTTGGACTGTTTAATTTTGCGACCCAGGAAAATTGCAATGTTCGAATAAATTGATGGGCGATTCACAAAATTCGCGTGTACGAGGTGCGTCGTTCCTAGAATCGCTGCACCTCGCATAAAAAAGTCAGTCTAGCTGGGTGAATGAATAGAAGCAAATTTTCTGATGTAAAAACGTAAAAATACAAATTGCAAAAGAGTAGGGGAGGACAGGACAGAACGATTATACGATAGAATGGCTGTCCCGAAGCGTGACACGAAGCGGTGCGGCTAATTTTAGATTTAATGATATTTCGCATGAAAACAAACTGACTAACATCAGAACCTATGTATCTATATACTCGCGCGTCTCTTTGGAAATATTTAATAACTCGCACGTCGTCGCTTTGGAAGGACCCGCCCCCCTGATTACGACAATAAGCTCATCTCCTTTTTTCCCGACTATAACAGAATTTCGCAAGCATTCGGAGAAACGCATCGTCGAAGCAACAGCTCGATCGTTAAATTTAATTGCAATTTCATTTTTCATATATTTACCAAGCTAGTCGCTTTCCTTTTGAATCTCGCGATACATCAAACTTTTCCAATATCAATAATACTTTAGGTTCTACCGTGTTCTTTACGCAGCTTCTGCCACTGGATCGCATCTGACGCTCTCATCGACTTTCAAATTCAATTTCTTTAAAATTTTCCAAGAGACGTTAGCATATCCTGCAGGTATATCGAGCTCGTGAGAGCCCTTAAAGAGATACCTTTAAAGGATAAGAAACTATTAAAGGATTCGAGTGTAGTATCGACCAAAAACCAATAAAAAAAATGACAATAATGGGTGATTTTGCAAAAGCCTCGACTGAGCTGGGCCAGCTGATCAAAAAAAAGAGAACGATACGTTCGAGCAGATCCAGCAGTTTGGCCCGAGAGAGAAGGCGCATCGCGTGACGCGTTCACCTGCCGAAATATTGGAAATGGCAAGAACGTTCCGGTAAAACGCAAGAGTAGCCTTAATGGAGCGTCGTCATTCGAAATAACCATCCGTAAATCATGTGCATGTCGGCCGACTGGAATGTCGAGACTCGAGAGCAAGATGAAAACTCGTAAAGCTTTTGCTTCGCTTGGAATGACTTGGAAGCTGACCCATGAACAAACGGGGCCAGTGGAAGCTGCTTAGCGTGATAAGGACAGCTTCAACGCATTTATCTTCGGAGCATCTTTGCCCCTGTCTGAGGCTGCAACCGTAAACCGACAACCTGGAGGTTTTGCTCCTCTGTCAGAGCTAAATGACGCCTTGACACTTGGGGTCTGGTTATGGTTGTCATTACTGACGTTGCTATAGTGTAGACGAAGAAATTCCGATACCATTCGGTCTATAGACTTTCGTAATTCATGATTGGTTGCTATCTTTGCGTCATAGATCCGTCCTGAATGAATGCCAATCCAAGATTAGAAAAGAAACGGAAGACGCGTCTATTTTGACTGTAAATAGGAGCGAAGAAATTATGAAGAAGGGAAAAACCTAAGGATAAAGGCGTAACGTTTCAAGTCCAACTTGAAAGGGTCTTTGGGGTGAAAAGCAGCAGGAAAAGCTCCGGGACAAATAACTCATGAGATTGGCCGAGATTAATCCGATTAAAGAAGATTAGTCTGGGTCGGGATAAACTTATTCTGAGCCACATTCATGAATCTCCTACCATCCATATAGCAACTACACGCAAGTCGTGTGTAACATATTTTCTCGGGATTTTCACCTTCTCTTTTTCTCTTTCTCTTTTTCTCTCTATCTTCGTGGCTACGTATGACAAGTGTAACCGGAAGATAGATATCCAAGAACTAAAAGAGACCTTTTCTCAGTATCCATGTTTGAGTTTCCTATTGACAAGCTTTGAACGATCCACTGATTGGACCTAACTCTTAATAAGTGACGGAGTACAGATCGAATTGAAGTCTGGGTGAATCCGAGATATTGAACGTCTGCGAAATCTATTGTGTCTGAATTGAAGATGGGTCAGTCCTTTGAAGTTTGTTTGTACTTGCCTTGCCTCCTGTACTTCTTCTAGCGAAATATCGAATAAAGAGAAAAAATTTAAAAAAGAGAAGAAGCACGACTTTTTGTTGGCGAAAAGTCGGAAAAAGGCGGCGATAGTACGACGTTAAAAATAATAATGAAGTTGAGAAAGTAATGAGCGTGCAGGATATAGACGAAGGTGGGTAGGTTTTCAAATTTTCTCGAGCTACTCATTAACTTAATGAATTTTCCGAGACAGCATGAAGCTCAATCTCGAGCAATCGACCAGAGAACTTGGTTGGCTGTGAAACATAAAAGGAGGGGGCATTCAACTGGAGAGTTTCCATAACTACGTCTACTTTACGAAGTGTGGCGAAACTTTATACAGCTTAACGAAAATCGCGCTAGTAGCGGGAAGCTGCACAGATGGTAGTTAATACTGCGAAAGCAAAAGATATCGCAAAAGTATTAAAATGCTTTGATAGAGATAACGAATAATAGTGACGTCACTCTCAAATCTATTTAGAATATCTAGTCAGAGATGCTCTGCAATTGCCTAACGGACGAAAAGGGATGAGCAAGACGTCGGTGTCGTATAATTTTCACGGATTAAATCTCCCGTTGTAAACGTACAGTCTTTAACATTTTATTATCGTCTTCATCTTTATGGACTCGTTCTCCTTTTATTTCAAATTATCCCTGAAGAATTAAGGCAGAGGAGGGATAACTGAGCCTGCTGTATCGTAGGCTAATTTAAACTTTTAATTGAACTGACAATGAGTAGAAAGTCACCGTGAGTTGGAATTAACTAACTATAATGAATTAATGAGTATTAAACGTCGGCATGACTAAACGACAGTTTCTTTAATAGTTTCTGCTGTTTGTCCTTCTCTCTTTCTCTCTTTCTCTCTCTGTCTCTCTGTCTCTCTCAGTCCCTGCGGCGGAATAATTTCGACGATTTCCATATTCCCAATGTTCTCAACATTCTCACTCGCTCCTACTCTTTCTCCATTTATTCCATTTATTCCATTTATTCCATTTATTCCATTTATTCCATTTATTCCAGTTATTTCATTTATTCCAGTTATCCTTTCTCCTCCTCCCTCTAGAGTCTGTTGTCTCACCAACAAAAATTACGGCCACTCTTTGATCGAATTCACGAAAGACCGGAAGCTGAGGCAAGACTAAGAAGACTCTTTGGAAATTTCCGAATTATTTGAAGTGTGCCAGCAATACATCCCTGTTCGACGTAGGTTTACCAATTACTCCGAACGAGGTCTTCCGAATCCTCTTATCTCTTTGAAATCTCTTAAAATTCTCTCGAGTGCGCTCCATTGCGAAACCTTCAAACATGCCGCTGATGTCGAATGTCGATTACATTACCAAGAAGCTGCGCAAGTAGTCGACTCTTTTGACGCGTCAAAGGTGCGACATATCGACATTCCAACATTCCCACGTGACACGGCCATTTCGTTTCTCGGCTTTCGCTTCTAGCTTTTCAATTCTTCGATTCTCTTGAAACCCTTGAGTCGACCTGAAAATCTCTGGGAAACCATTCAGCACGTAACTTAACGTTCGCTCCTTCGTCGAAATTGGGAATTGATTACAATTCGTCCAAACTCAGATCGGCCAGTGTTCCATCATGAGGTTCGAAATAACACTCGACTAGTGCGCTTTATGATTTATAACGAGGACGTAAACACCTCGTAGCTGGGTTAATGCGTAAATCAAAAATCCTGAGCACAACCACATGCCCATGCCCACCAATCGTATCCGCATATCCCTTTTTCAATCTTCCAAAACGGCAGGCTTTTTTTTTCACAGATCACTTCAAACCCAAACTCTCCTCCAACCAATTGGCCACGAGACGAGTATCGACTGGAACATTTGTCGGGTTGCCTATTTAACGAAGTTTAGAAAGAGCCGTCAATGAATAATAAAAATGGGATCATTAGCGCGATGCCAGCGAGAGATGAAAAATAATGACTAATTTATTCGATGAATGGCAAATAAAAAATGTCTTTATTCAATAACATCCCCGTTGAGGTCCATGCAGATCGTAAAAGACAGGGGTCGAGGGATCTGGGATACGAGGCAGGAAAGTAGTAGGATATGCGGTTATATGGTTCGTAAATTAAGGAGGGAACTAAGTATTACATAAAAATTTTATATTTCCAAGTAATACGTTCCGAGGAGAATTTCAATTTCCGGATATAAAACTTCAGATAAAGTTTCGTATAAACATGTTACGGTATCACGTAGGTTGCTGATATAACATATGCTGAGCCAATTTCCGGTTATTGTTGCTCCGAAAAAGAATGAGAAGGATGGCGCGAACAGTGGTAGATATTTTCAAGAAGATAGCAAGAAAAGGGAGAGTACCTAAAAATGGAGATAGAAGACGGCGATGGTTTCGATCATCCTTTGATAAATGAAAACAGGCCTCCGGTTCCCTTGTGAGCTATTAATTTCTCCCAATTAAATATTTACAGTTGGCGCCGCGATGGGAATCGGAATACATTAGAAGGTTCGATGCTGCTGCTTAGGCTTCTATACGTACGTGTATAGGCATATTACTGAGGTCGTCAGGTCGTGACGTTGTGTGAGAGTATTACGCCATGGTGAAGCTGCCCACTTGATAAATCTAAGCGTGGTCAATATCGGTAAACAAAATTTACTGAATCAACAAACTTTCCATATTTTTATCCAGCAGCTGATTATATTGTAATTAAGAAACGTATATCGTTTATGCCAAAACTCTTCCCGGTCTGTATCTTCCCTTCACTCGTCTTCTGCTTGTGTTTTTTTTTCCCGTAAGACATAGACCATTGCTTTCCTCGAATTTACAATAAAACTAGGAGTTCGCGCGCTTCGCGAATTAAT
Organism: Pachycephus smyrnensis; assembly: GCA_030142225.1. NCBI lineage: Eukaryota > Metazoa > Arthropoda > Insecta > Hymenoptera > Cephidae > Pachycephus > Pachycephus smyrnensis. The sequence continues at coordinate 560,307 of JARQST010000312.1, read as the reverse complement.
GATAAATATATATTTGCTAAATGTATTTGAAAATTTTCGCGTTACTCTATGGTTTCCTTGACCGCGATTCTTTGTGTCGCCACCACTGTAAAACTTCGGGACTTCGGATAAAGAATGAAGTATCATACAACAGCTAACTCGATCATTGATTTTATTCTTAAAATATACGAATCCAATTGGGCGAAATTCAGTCGACTTCCAATTATCAGTAAGATTCCTCCATCCGAATCTGCTCCCTCGCAGTCTCAGTTTCAGTGAGTGGGTGAATTCTGAAAAACGAGTCCACTGATAAGAGCTCAAGGCAAACATTGACTTTTGGTGATTAGCAATGTTAGGCGATCGTCGAGGAGGGTCAGATCTTGATCGAGAGTTAATTACCCTCATCTCAACTAGGTCCACACCCCAGAGTTCACGCATCCGCGCACATTCACGCTGAAGTCACGTGTCCCACTAATGACTCTTGTCCCGCCATCAAACCTAATGAAAAATGTTGACAAGGATTCTTCAGAAGATAAATCGATCTGCGATACTATCACTGCGTGTCGCCGTAGATCATTCTGCTGCCGGAGAAATCGGAAGTGCATTGCAGAGCGAAACTTGCAGTTTTATCGTCAGGTTGCGTCGACTGACGATTCGTGCTTAAAACGTCCAGAAGAAAGAACAGAGAAAATAAGATCTTCCGAAGAATGAAAAGCGTGAGATAAAGAAGCGCCTGTAGGTATCCGGACGATCTTAAATATTCTCGATTCCCATGAAAGGCATTCTATGAATTACAGTCGTATTAGCATAATTCAAATCCTCAATTCAATCCTCAGAAAGCAAGACACTCGAGACCGGAAATGTCTTTCAGATGGATCGTTTGAAAGTCCACCTCATCAAGGACGTTCTCCAGTGACCCGTGGTTGCGCCGAGCTTCAAAGGATTACGTGGCTGATGGCAGGAACGTTTATTGTTACGTCATTATCAGCGACCCCGTCAAGAGCATACTAATGAGAAAAGATCCGAGCTTAAAGATTCTGTAAAAATTTATCTAAAAAATAGGTAAAAATAAATGAAGAAAAGTACTTTACCTACGCGACTCGTTTCTTCCCTTGAAGTTCGTCTTTGCTAATGAAAATGTCTGCTAGGATCCTCGAGCGTTATAAATACCAGCGGCTCACAATTTGTCTAGCTTGTGTTTCTCCGAGGAAAAAAATCGTGGAGAGACGGAATGAGCAGGGACGCAGCCATAGCAGCATCCTCACTGGCGTAACATTGGCCAGAGTCATTTCTCTCTGCTATTCATCTCGTTACTCATCCTCCAGTCGAGAATGGCTCGTTGCCACTCGAATTCGCGAATTCGAAGTTAAGGATCTACTATACAGTGTTGACACTACTAGACACTTTGCAAATGTCCAGTTTCACCAGTGGCGTGTACACAGAGGACATGTTGGAACGTTGCTGGTTTCTATCAAGGAGTTCTGATAATAGGCAAAACGAGACAATTATTCCCTAATTCAGGGTAAAAGATCTTTCCTTCAATTTGACACTTGACCCTTTTTGAAGTTTGGCCAGCGGCGTTTATGGATTAAATGCTCGAAATAATCGAATAAAATCGTTATAACGGAGGTATCCGATGCTGTCGGCATAATTCATCACTTCCTTTGATCTCAAATTCTTTGTTCCAGTGACGGTTAATCCATTATTCTGGAAATGCCTTTGTAATATCTTGCTGAATGCGTAGAACCATTTTTTTTCCCCACAACAAAGCATATAATTTTTCAAATGCGCGAGGGAGATGAGTTTTGTTTTATGAATGTGATTTTTATTTGATACGTCTAGCACTACGTAGATGCTAAGCGAATATAGAAAAGTAATAACATTAAGGATAAGTACTATAAAATACAGTAATGAGATTAACTTGTTCCTAATGTTAAAAGCAATAATGGTAATATCACATTGCGTCTATACTACTCGTGACGTAGTAGGCTGATAAGCGCAGCGAGTGTCCGATACGCATATAGAATTATTCAGCGTGACGTAAGAGTCGCCAGTGTTAAGAAATTTTCGTAATCGTCAGCGAACGTTTCTGATCGTCAAAAATGTTGTCGACGTAAAAACAAAAATTTTATGCTAATCGGCACAGAGTCAAACGGTACTTAAAATCTAGTCGTTTTAAAAGTTGCGCAATTGATGCTTCCATTCCGAAAGCAGCTTTCGTTTCTCTCATTTGTTAATACAATTATTAATGCCTCTCCGCGTGAAATAAATTAAGTTAAAGGACTAAGAGTGATTCAGCATCCTTTCGAGTTAAGCCAGGACGCCGCACAACCGTATATACAGACATGTATTCACACGGACTGATAAGGCAATCACGCGCAATTTATGTGACACATATACAGATAGAATAACTTGAGTACGTGAGCACAAGGTGTTATTCCGATATTCGATCGATATTCTCGATCTTCTCGATGCTTTCGTTACGGCCAATTTCCAAGAGACGCGAGAGACGCGTTACCATCGCAACGTTCTCACGTTCCCCCATACTAATTCTCTTGGGATAGTGAGTACTTCTCTCTACTCTTGCTCCTTTTCTCTCTCTCTCTCTCTCTCTCTCTCTCTCTCTCTCTGTTTGTCTTTCTACTATTTGGATTCAACGAACCACATATGACTTCGTCAGAAGAATTCATAAATGTCCTGTTGTGCCTACCTGGTCTTATTGTCAGACCAACCAATTTCAACTTTTATTTTTACTGTCATCCTCGAGGGCAACGCGTAAGTAGAACAAGCCTGAACGTCTTTACGGTTTCTACGAATCTTCTTACAATGTTTCTCTCTCTCTCACTCTCTCTCTCTCTCTCTATCCATTTCTCTTTCACACACACGCACACACATATTGATCTCGCTCGCGCACGTCATATTCTATACTATTTCCTCATTCGCTTCTGCCTGATTCTTATTTACGTCGAAGTCTGATTCCCTTTGCCAGGACTCCCTCCGATCCGCGTCATGGGATTTCCGGTGAGCCTCACGTGACAGCAGCAACTTGCCGGAAGTCGAAACATATCTGGTAAAACGGTACCGTTCCTCATTATGGCCACCAGCTGACGATAGATGTACTTCTGCCTGCAGCTCGTCTCGTAGTTATTAGGGACGCTCTCGAGGACGTCCGGGAGGACGCTGCATCTGCTGTTTTCGTTACTGAGGGAAAGACAAAGCTTTATAATCTTTCTTCTTTTGTTTCCTTGACGAACGAATGCTTTTCACTGAACTTACTGGCACGTTTCAATTCGCACTCCCTGGGTGAAGTTTGCTTGATTGAGAATATAGCGCCACTCGTTCTTCCTGTTTTCCGCCGTTTTCGGATAAACCACTTGTTCCTGGTTTTAATGTAAATTGTTAAAATATTCTTACTGCGCTCCTCGAGAATCCTGATAAATGGAGATCGGAGTGATATGCTTTTCTCTCCGATTACGCAATACTTACATTCGAGGCGCAGAGCGACGTGTCATCCGGGGAGTCTATCCGCTGTATAATATTGGCAACCTGGTAAAATAAAATGGATAAAAGATCTGCGACGGGAAGTGATAAAATTCGATACCAAAGAGATATCGTATAATATCATATTTCTATACGTATGAAGGTGTTCGGATCAAATGGACCAATCAGTATTCCATACGGTTAGTCAATCCAATACCATCTTTGTCACAGTTTTATGGAGATCATAGAAATATTTTTATACGGTACTAAAACAAGCGGTCGCACAACAGCCATCAAGACTCCTGCTTTTCAGCTGAATCATCCTTCACACTGTTTTACGAGATTTAAGAAAGGTCAAGGAAAAGTGAATTACGTCATGAATGAAATTCTTCTAATCGAATCGCTCGATCATTCGTTCGTGTACCTAAGTATATGCTGACTACTCTGATCTACAGATCAAAAGTTCTTGAAATTTACAGAGACGTAAGTTTCACAACGATAAATCGATATCTCGCCGTCCAGTGTTCTATCATCTAGGAATCAAGATCGTAGATGGAATTACGTAAGATAATGATTTCTTTTACGATTGACCCTAAAGAATGAACTCACCTCGTCGACCCCTGTGAAATATTTCAGATTTTCCTGTTCCCTGATGGCCGTTTGAATATAATTTTCCGGGTAATCCGGAGCATGCTCGCAGTAGGTGGTACCCTTGCAAATGGATGCTGGACCCGGAACGAATCTGTGGGCTTGAGATTGATTGTCCTCCGACGGGAAGACGATCTTCTCGTCAGCCTGCATGGAGTCGGTTGGAGTGGGCGCTGAGAAAAATGGTTAAGGAGAATTTTCAATAGATTTTAGAAATATTCCTAAGCATCCTCAGTCGCTACTCACTGGCTGACATCCGTTGATTCTGTTCCGCTTTGACATCCGAACGCGTGATTACGTGTTTTCGAGAGGATGAGTAATCGGAACTGTCTCCCCTTGAACCTAAGGATACTTTGGCATCATGGGTATTTTGGTAATTGGAGGTATCTCTCTGGAAACCCTTGGATGGATTCTTTCCGAAGAATTCCCTCCACTCCTCCGGGTCCAGGAAATCCCTATTTTCTATAGCTTTTTCGACCAGCGCCGTAATCTCATCCGTTTCATATTTCCTACTTGACTCACCGATGCGAGCATTGAGCGTTGCTTTATTTTCCGGTTCGTCCGCATCGTAAGCTGTGTCTTCCGGAAGACGAGTGTCACCGGTGTACCCGGTGGACACGTAGTCCTCGTCCGCGTCCCTCAGGTAGACGGGTAATTGGAGAGGAGGCTGATAACGACTGAACGGATCGCGATTCTGGAACGGAGACGATCCACTGAATCCCAGCCATTTGTGCGGGAAGCTTCCGGTCATTTGAACTACCTGAAACAAATATCATACTTTCCAATACCCTAGCTAGGACAACAGGAGCGACTGCAGTTTCCATTTTTAAATACAGCCAGTAGTTGCTGAGGATGCGTCAACGCGTGCATTAACGTTTAAAGAGAGCAAGCAATGAAATCTCAAATGTCAAGACGTTCTCTCCTTTTATGGAAGCATAAGCAGAGGTACGCCTCTCGCTTTTTTTCCTTTTCTTGTCTTTGTAACGGGGATAATCGGGAATGTAATGTCTGTCCTTTTACGGATACCGCACTTCCATCTCATTTATGATATTCATACGTTACACCCTGCGAAAGCGACGAGATCGGATGACAGCGTGTTTCAGATAATAAATCGATCTTCCACTATCGGCTGTCTACGTTTCGCATCGCAGGGAAATAGCGATATGATGAATTTACATTTGCTTAAATTATTATGAACAGTGCAAGCACGCACTATGGCGTCGCGTAACGCACCTCCAGAGTAATGGATTAACGCGTCGCTCTCTCGTGCCTCCAGTTTTACCGCTCGACTCTTCAACGTCGATGAGGTTTTACTAAAGTCCTCCCAAGCATGCAATAATTAGGTATCTAATCGCATTATATTCTCCTCTTTCTCCTCTCCTTAGCCCTCAATTAACGCGCGTACATCCGATCTTGGAATTCTCGGGCGCAAACCTTATCGATTCCTATCAGATCACGGTTTCCGTAACCCTAATTAACTTCTCCAGAAAAACGACTCATCATTCACTACCATACAATCGTTTCGGTAATAATTGAAAATTAGGGTATCCTGTATGTTACTATTTACGGGAGAGGAGTAAGCGTCCACGTGAACCAGCCAGTCAGCCAGTCAGCCAGTCAGCCAACACTATAGATGCCTGCCTGGACGATAATGATAAATGGCGACAGGCGCTTTGCGCAATGCAGACGCACACGGAACGCGCACGCAATCGCATAGGTATACGCGTTGAAAAAGACGAACACACAGAATCATTTAATCAGAGAAGTCTTATAGACGCCGAGTCTCCCAGAGAATTCCAGAGGAGTCTCGAATAAACATTCGAACGCGTGAAGACGTTCACCAAGCGAAAGAAGTTCTTTGATGTAGCGGAGAGTTGTGTGTCTTACATAACTTGTGGGACGCCTCGACGTCCAGCCATTCCGATGGCCAGAGGCCAGTTCTTCGGTTCAGGTCGAACGCTCATCGTACACTCGCAGAACCTAATCGATTCGGTGCATGCGTACATAGAGCAACGTACGTGTGCGAATACAATATTCCTGGCGACATTACTCGCGACGCACGACGCACGTCGGGACGCCCCGAGACGTCATATCGAACACCAGGCACGATCTCTTCGAGTATCCTGTCATTCCGCGAATCTAGAGAAATCTTCATGACTTTAGTTATATATTATGTACTCCAGCGCCAAAATTATCCCTCAACTGTTATTTATTAAATCTTTAATTTCGTCACGTGCCGTCCTGCTACATCTATGTTAATTATATATCTGACCAGCATACGGTATTTTGCTTGCTCGAGAGTTTACGTTTTTCTCCTCACATATTCCATAGTGATATGTTTTGCGAGTCGAGATCCTACGAAAATACCGAGACGTATTAATCTCCCTGCTTTCTGCGTAACGTCATTATATTCTCTAGATCGAATATCAGCAAGGATAACCAGTTTATCTTTCGGCGTACGGTGCATTTTCTCTCTTCTTTCTCTTGGATGCGTCTCTCTTTGACATATAATTGAGAGTCCCCTGGTCTTGGGTCGTGTTGGAATGATTTATTCCCTTGGTGGGCAAGGTGACGGGGGTCGAGGGGGGCGGGGAGGGGGGGGGGGGAGGGCGAGTAAACGGAAATGAAGTATTATTGTAACGGCTGTCTGATCGATCTCTTTCTCTTTCATTTTTATCCTCCTTTATTTTTGCTCATCTTTTATTCGTTTAGCCCGATTCAGCGAATCCAGTCAATCTCGAGGACTTTTACGATTATTCTCGGGATCGTTTGTACACAACCGTTCTATGCAAATAAGGTGGTGCTGTGGTTGCATAATGATATTTGCAAAAGTTGCCAGCATCTTTCGAACGCTCGGAGACGACGCGTATTATGCGACCGGTGCGTGAGGACTGCGTGAAATCGCCGTCGCATTTCGTTTAAGCGACTTTTTTCAGGGGGGAACACTTCAAGATCTAAATGGCGATACTTTCGATTTCCATTGGAGCTACTGTGCGTTTCGCTGTAGAAAAAAAAAATCGTTAAGGCCATCGCATGCGTGCAGGTGCTCTCGGTCCTTCGAGGCAATTAACGACACCCTTAATTATGTACATCGATCGAGCACCTACTTGGAATTCTGGGAATTATGCTTCACGGATAAGGATAGTGATAAGGGTGTTTACAGACGATTGTACGATACTCTTTTTATTAACTGTGAAGTATTAAAGTAGCAGCGATAAATATATAGGATTAGAAGATTCGTAAGCAGCATTAGTAGCACCGTTGTGGATTCCTTATAATGCCCAGGAGTGACTTACCACCAGAAGGGTGAGTACGGTTGTGAGTAGGGGTGCTCCCAAAACGTTGTCAGACCTCGCAATCATTTTTCTCCAGCTATAAGCTATCCGTACTTATCACGCACTTGAATGGTTCAGTCGAGCATTCTCTTATGCAGGCTAGTGTCCAATTGAGAAACCAGGCGACGAACACGTGTACCGTGATAAAGCGAAATAAACCGATGAAAATTCCAAAGGCAGCATAAGCAGGTGCGAGGATGCCAATTCGATGGACTCCTGGTGTCCGAATGATCCGAATCCTAGGTCGTCGAGGCACCTTCACGGACTTCGACTGGTTTTCAACTAGACGCGGTCGCTCGACGACAAAGCGAATACCAGTTTACTGTTCGGCCGACTGGTTGCGCGTGGTACCGGTATGTTATACATATGTTGACACACTCTTCACACACTTCCCGCGCATAATCATGGACGCGGACACCATCTGAAAAATCTGCGTCACGCCTCCCCGGCGTCGTCTTCCTTGTCCTTTTGAAATGCTCTTTTTCGCGCCGCACCTGACACTCGGGCACCCCGACGGCGACACGAAAACTTTGTTGCTTTTGTCGACGAGCACCGATCGATTCCCAAAAGAATAGAGTCTCTCGTGAAGCACGAGCGTCCTTGAGAGCTAAACGAAATTCTGAGCGAACGTATCCGTTAGCTGCACGTTTCACGAGGAATTGCACCTGATTGACCTGCAGTCAGCTGCCATTCGCGTTATTTATGTTAATGGCATAGTGCGCGCCATAGTGGGGAACTGTTACTCGAGAGTGGGGTGTGCGTGGTCAACTAGCACTTCATAGTATTTCCAAGCATTGACTCAGAGAATCAGAGAAAGAGCGACGGAGTGAGAGGGAGACAGGGAACATGCACACTTTACGCCATTGCGAGAGACATTTAGTTAAGCCTTGCTTCGAAAGGCAAACTTTACCTGCGAGACTTACTTGCTGATGGTAAGTCAGCAAGTCAGCTATGCGCGATATCTGCATTTAAATGATGACAACGGCTTTTTATTCAAGCGCAACACGAGCGAGACGCTTTGCAGACTGTAACGTAATAGCGTAGAGTCATTCGAACGGAATGATTCAGGACAGCACGCGCGCGATCCTCGATCTGATTTTCCAGCCGATCTATGATGATTCCGTATCTATGTGTATTTATAAATCATTGGAAATAAAAGAAAACCTTACGGATAGCATGTGAGTCATTCATTGATTACATGGCGCGGCGATGATATTCGCTTAGACGAACGTCATCGAGCGTCGATCGTGCCTAGGATTGTTGATTCTACTGGAGGCACTTCCCTCCCACCGCCCTTCGTCTTTATGCATACTTCCCGTCAGTCTTCGAGTCCCCCGTGACGCTATTTCCTTCAATTAAAAAAACCTCAGAAAGTTAAAGCTTTCTTAATAATGTTCTAGAAGTTCAGGCGGAAGGCTCTAATGCGCAATGACCATTTCCTATTTCCGCTGGGAAGTGGTACCGGTCGGTCTGAACAACATAATATATGTAGGCTGTCTGCCGGCAGGATGTTGCGGGGAGGCTAATTCGATGAGAAATATTCGATGCCTGGCAAAGAAAACTTTGAGGGTTTCTAGAGACGAAAGCAATTGCGTAGGCGTGCAAAGAGGCGCGTGAAGACGCAGGAAACTTCCCTGTTACTAGACGATTACTTTGTGAATTCGAAAGAACCTTGGAAGCATTGCCGATACGGTCGGCTGGCGTGCTCGGAAATACCCAGGACTCTTAAGTACAGGGTGAATCCACAATCCAACTACATAATTGAAAACGCTCGGCTATGGACAATTATACGTGTCTGTCGTGTGATCTTGTTATGCAAAAAATATGCATGAGGCAATCGACTGGTCCAAGGAAGGGACGCTGGGACAATAAAATTGTTCGAAGATTAGAAGAAATCCTCGATAGAATTCACGCTTCATTATGTTCCAGGTTAATCTGCTTCTCGCTTAAGGTTGTATCTAATTAAACTTGAACGTTGGTCAAGACTAGAACTTATCCAAATTGGTTCTGCTTCAAGTTTCTTCTCTACTTTTCGTGGGTATTACTTCCTTCTCAAAAACATATCGAACACGCGTGAAACACCTAGCTTGACCTTCGGGATAAAACAGATTCGATCCGCAGTAGTAAAATTCTTCAGTCCGGCTGCAAGAAACGATTACGAAGTGAAGGGATTCATTCGGCGGACGGAAGTCTTCAGCCTCGAGATCATTCAGCATCGATCGTATGAATCTCGTGGATGCTCCAATCTTTCGAGTCAGACAATGAAAGATCTTCAGCGACAAGAACTATCGGACACAGCATCGCTGCTCATCTGTAGTCTTGTATTGCGTGACGTGAGTCTCCTGACGCAATCACTGAATTAAACCTCCCGGGACTCACAATTACATACACTTAAGCAGTTGTTGATACGTCGGACGGATCCTTTAATCTCTAAGAACGATCATTCAGGAAGCACAGTCGGTCCCTGTCAGGATGCTGGGATCGAAGGATGTGTTTAGCCGCTTTAAATGTAATCCGTTATTAGAGGCAGCTTTCCACTGATGGTTTTCCGCTACTTCCACCTGTTGCTTGGTTTTCTCATTTACTCCTCGTACATCATCCGTGAAATGGTAATTCAAATATAGTACAGACCTCGTATAAATATCGAAAGCGATTAGCACCGAAATGACCACTTAATGATCTACTTGGTTTACCTACGTAAGCAGTTAAATTTATTGAGGGGGAAGGAGAAGGGAGTGGCAAATTACTTCTTGGAGAAGAACTCATAATTCTGACAAAGTTAGAACCGACACGATAACTTTAGGATCACTTTTGTTAATTTTCAAATCAAGGCGGTTTCATATCTTATTTTAATCGTGGTAAGATAATTTCCGTCTTGAGAAAGCCGCTGGAGAATAGCAGTGGTTATCTGGACGGACATTGAGGTTTTCCGGCTCTTAATTAAGGCATCTTCCGTTGCCAAGCAGAAATATTAAAAAATAATAATCTCATTAAATTAATCAGGCTGCGAACGAAGTTCACTTTCATCGCGCTCTCTTCGAGTACAGCTAGAACTTTGGTTCAAGGAGTTTCTCGACGCCATCGGTATCACAGAGTCGCCGTTCCGTGAAAGTTCCCGGATCAACAGAACCGTCGAGAAATCGTCGAGTGCTCGTTGGTAGAGTTATCCAAAGTTGGTAAAGCAGTTGCCAGTCTCCATCAGAACGATTGGTACTCCAGGCAGTGAATAATGAAATCTTTATACGAGGTACTTACCCAACGTGAATCGAGACTGAGTTAATAGCTTATCTGCCTATTAATGGCACACGTAACGGAGGCTCCATTATGATAATCCTTTTGTCTGCGAATAATAGAGATCTAGGAAAACAGATGTATCCAGCACGAAATTGGATGCTTCGCCATTCGACCGAGTTTACCTCACTTTGCAGAATAACAAACTCGTTATCCAATATACAAGAAGTCCCATCAGAAATGTCTAGAAGTAAGGAAATAAGGACTGGAGGAGACTTCCATTTTGGAATTCGATAACTAGCCTCCCATAATTCTAGGAAGAGTCCAAGCAATTGAATGTATACCAATCCGCGTTGGAATGACCATAATTTCTTGGGAAGGATAACTCATTCCTATAATTATCGTATTGTGCCTATTAAAGGTAGACGCCTCCTCGTGCGTACATTATGCGTATGTGGAAGGTAGTTGCATACGTGCAAGTACTCGGGAATACCGATAAAGAGACACGTCCTCTACCTATGGCGAATACTTTCTACTCCGTTTTCATCGAAAAGATCATTTACGTAATTGACTGCTACGAAAATTAACTGAACGATAACTATTGAATATTCGGCAAGCATCCTGCCAAGCCACGGATATTCACATGGTTTGCGCAGACGCGGCTCCTCGAAGTTATCGAAAAGAGAGAGTAAAGAGGTAGAAGTAGGAATGATACAACCTGATATTTTCGTTTCTTGCTTCTTCGGAAACGGAAGTCATCGAAACAGGAAACGCGATGACTGTGATTGCCTGAATATTATTTCTTAAATTGCCCTTCGACACGAATAATTAAGAAAGTAAACAGCACCTACTGCTAATCTTGTCAGTTTACGGATAATGCGTAATTCGTCCACGTATACTCGTTTGACTAGTCTATTACGTCGGAATAATTAATTTCAGGTCTTAGAGAAAGTGAATCTTGTCCAGTTAGGAGACATTTTGGTCCAGCACATTTAATTAGGAATTTTAGAGCGAGAACCGCTTAATGAATCTTAGGAGAGATGGATTTAATTATATCATGGATATGACTCTATCGCAGTCTTTCTTCAATACAGACTGTGTGTGTATATATATCACATATCAAAGGATATAAGTGAATGATCGAATAGTTAAGATAGCATTGTTATACCCATACCATCCATTATTCAGTAGATCCGAAAAAATTTCACCACTCCACTTTCATTAGCGCGACTATTCGCGAATCCCAATGAAATCTCACAGAATGTATCGACCATGCAAAGCAGCAATGCACTTATTATCCAAGCCGTCAAGTTGCATCGCGACGCCATGCATTTCGAACTTTCAGCTTAGTGACGTGTGTGGACGCATAATGAGTTTTAATGGCAAAAACAGATAACCAAATTTCATGCCGTTAATGCTAAGGTTTTTTTCTCAAAAAAAAATGAAAAAAGGTAAAAACATGTCAACTTTCCGGACATTCACTCTCCGTTCCGTTTTTTCCATTTTTTGCAAGTTTGATTTCACTTTCCTTGAAGCAAGAGAGACGAGGAGTGAACCATGCTCGATAAAAAGATAATTAGGTGCTATACTAAGTAAGAACGTAGACGCGACGTGCGTCAAATGCATCGCGACGGCACGTAATCACATTCGATGGCGAAGGCCAAACGTTCCTTGACGAAATTCATTTTCGACCGCTCGGCCAAATAATAGTTTTTATTAAAAACTAATCGAGTCTGGGTATTATATTCACTATCAATTTTCCAAAGTAGAGAAATCTAATATCCCCATTAGACTGGAATACTTTGCATAACGTTATGAAGTTGCGAAGGAGCCGTGCCAATTGGCTGCCGCGCGCCAATAATGGCGACATATTCAGAGCATGCCAACATCACGTTACTGCGTTCGAACTGCCAATAGATTTTGAGAGGGTCATCTCAGCGAGCGAAATTGAAATTCGGATCCAATTTTGGAATCCGCAGACTGTTTACCATAAAATTTGATTCTGGGCTGCCGGATTCTTATCGTCTTCTTTCTCAATCTGAAAAAGTTTCATACTCCTCTCACAGACCAGCTATAAGGCTGGTCGTTTTTCTCGAAGTCAACAAAAACGAAGAACGATCCACTGAGAATAAAATAGCTGTCCTTTACAGTGGATCCTTACTTTTTAAACTTTCCCAGGCAGACTAATAATTTCAATTCCAATTTGCTTGGCTCATCGAAGCATAGACGATGTCATTACACACGAAATAATTCATTTCGGCTAGTTTCTTGGCAACCGCCTACGTAACTCCCACGCTATAATATAAGCTTTAGTAACCAAAAAAGAAATTTATAATACAACACTCCATGTTTCCTATATTATCAAGCCTCACCTCCTTTCGTTTATATGGATACATTGTGCAGTGACAAGGACCCAATGAATTACGTTCGATAATTCCGAAGGTTCTCGCGAAGGATAAGCAATATAGTTTTTGCGATAGAAAAGACAAAAAAATTATTATTAAAGAAAAAAGGAGAATGAAAGAGGGAGCAATTTCAGAGTACTCCACTGTCTGCAAATTTCGGCTGAGAACGAAGAGGGTGTACCAAATGGCAACTGGCAACTGGCAACTGGTAACCTGACGGTGGGAGAGAGTATATAGAGAGGAAATGGGTGAAGGCGCTGGTCAGTGAGTTCAGTGAGAGTGCCGTGTGCTTCCTCCGATCTACCGCGAAATTCACAATGAAGGTACGAAATACGAGATAGTGGAACTGATTAAAGAAGATGGTTCAAACTTAGCAGGACAGTGAAAGTGTTTGAAAAATGCACGTCTCGAGTGATCTCTCACACGCAATGGCCTGCACTGTTATCACGGGAATCCTTTGAATTTTGAAAAATTTCAGTCTTTCTTGCGACCGTCACGACCGATTGCATCTCCATACACGAGGAATAGTCTTTGAAAGTGAAGTTCACAGCAGAGCAAAAGTTCTTCCTCGTGAAAGTTAGAAAAGAAAGACCAAGTTGGACGTTCCTATCCTTTTTCTACATATTCAGCCCAGTGAGATAGGTGCTCCTCGTTTGGTTTTTGTCTCTGAAAATTGAGACAAAGAGAGACAAAGAGAGACAAAGAGAGAGAAAGAGAGATGGTGATGTTTTGAAGGCGCAGCGCGTCAACTCGATTGAATAGCAAAGAATCTGGGTCGAGTCTGAGCGACTCGTGGTACAAGATCAAGGACACACCTTTTACCTCGAGCCACGATCACTTTCATTTTGGAGGACTTTGTCCTTTTCACACATACGCTGCAGAATCCCTGGAATCTCTTTGCGCAAAAGAGTTTTCATCATGGTCTTTGGACCGGGTTCATCCCTCGCGAATCCCTCGAATCCTTGAAAAAGAAGTTAAAGAAAGCCGCGACGGTTCTTCTGTCCTCGCGTCACGCCGTCTTAAATTCACTCGACCGGTACCACGTAATTCCCTCTTTTTTGGCGTGGACAATGCGACAGGCAAAATCACGAGCCTTTCCACGAGGTTTCATTATTTTCTGGCACTCGGCAAATCGCGAGTGGGCGTCTGTGTCGAGTGCGTAGTGCGTACGTTGCTGTCCATCCTGCGTTGCTTTCACCAGAGTCGCTCCACTTGCCACGATGCGACACACGAGTCTACCTCCATTGCTCTGCACTTCAGTGCCTTCCAAGTTGGCGGAAATTAGCAGAAACCTTTGTTGTCTGGCCGGCATTGAAAACAAGCCATATTAATTGAGTCGCTCGAGTCTATAGAAAGTAATGACACCTACGCGCTAATGTCTGATTGCCATCGAACCTCGGATTTATTAGACAAGGATGAACGTGCACGAAATTCTAATAGGAAATTACGTGTCGCGTGGTCGTGACCCGGTTCATGTGTTTCACTATACTTTAATGCCTTTATGCCTATATACCTGTATGCCTTTAGACTCGGTGCTTCGTGCATTCAATAAAACTGACATGGGTCCTGAACGAGTCGATTAATTCAGGTCCCTCCATTCTTTGTAAACTTTACCCTCCGGCTTTCACAGGAAAAATTACTTCAGTTAGAACGCTTTCATCTGCTGACAGACCTAACGATTTATTGGATACTATCTAACGCGAAGTCCACTCGACCTAATGCGTTTTTCAAGTTAACACGTGGATCACACGTACGCCCTCTGTTCGCTGAATCACAATGGAGATGAGTTAACAATTTAATCGTAATGGATCTTCGATTTCAGCTGCTGACGCTCCTGATGATGTCGTGCTGTGCAATGACACAATCCGCCTCCCTTCAGGGTCCTTCGAATCCGACAATCAGTCAAGCTCAACAGGAAGAATTACTGGAAAGGGCCGCAGCACAGCTCCAAAGGTTGGCTCCTTTTAAAAGGTCAACCGACCTTCAGGAGGGTCAAGACTATTTCCCATTTTCACTGGAAGAACTGCAGTCGGAATTCGAAAGAACGAAACGGTCGCACGAGTCTCAAACGTCCCTCGATCCTCTGAACGACGCAGAATTGGAAATCCTCGATCAGGAGAGGATCAAGAGATCCGGCAATTTCCTATCGGGAATCGCAAATACAATTCTTAGTAAATTCGCCAGCGGATCTGCAGGTGCGTCGAGTGGAGTTGCCGGCGCCAGCAGCGCGTCCAGTGGAAAAAGTCATCCGGTCGACGTTGTCGAATATGGACCGCCAGTTCAATCTGTAAGTTTTTTTTTTTAATCCTGGCATGACTACTCTTATGTCTTACGAAGAAATGTTATGGAGGGACTCGTGTTATAATATTTGTCCATGGGAATCTAGGTCTTGTCAATTTCTATTAAGGAGGGAAACCCAATCTAGTTTTTCTCGATCATTTATCTTAGGTTCTTCTGGTTCGCCACAAGACGTCCCGCGGCAGTCTCCGTATCTCGTCCAACCGGTCTATCCCAGATCCTAGATCCTTGCTCCTCGATCCTCGATCCTAGATCATAGATTTATTCCTACCACCAACTTGAATGTGGAACTGAATTATATGAAAAGGAATAAAAAATTTCTCCTGCAGTACGATGACAAGTCCTTTGATGTATGGGCATTCAAGAAGGCGATTCTCAACACGCTTTTCCAAGCGCTTAAAGCCATAAGCGGCGGCGCGATCGCTCTTAAGGGTCAACTGATCAAAGGAGGAGGTCATCTTATCTCTGCCAAAGGCAGAATAATCAGCGCTAAGGGGGATGCCATATCATCCCTTGGCCGTCACATAGCGAGCAGTGCTCTCTTGAGTCCACCAAAGAACAGCCATTCTCATCCTGATTATACGTACGGTTCCCCGGTCGTCACTACCAGTAAGTAGCTTTAATTACTTTATTTTTAATTCTATCAGCAAAATAATTAAGAACCGTTTTTGGTGACACGTAACTCATCCTAATTGTCAACAGGTCACGATGTGAGCTACGATGGTCCACCTCCGAGTGCTCACGGATACTCATCTGCCGGACCATCAGCATCCGCCTACGCCGCACCTTCGGATGGTACGTCACTGCCTTTATCGCTTGCATTTTCTGAATTCCTTATTTTTTTGAAAACTTCCTCAACGCTTAATCACTCTCGGTCTAGCCATGGCGAAAGGAAGAAATCATTTTCTGGCTGTATGTGATCTGCAAACATGAATATCTCGCTGATACTTGAAGCTTAACCTAGCGTGACTCTAACTTTCATCGCTCCTGAACTTGAACTGTTGTCTGGAGGCGATCGTTCTCAGTTAGCTCAGAGGCCCCAACTGAAATTTGAAAGTTCCAGTGATTTGCTTCTTTTTTTACCGTTCACACAAAGTCCGAGTTTCTTGCTCTCTTGACTATCGTTTTGCCTATACACGTCACTGGAAGTTCCTCCTTCTTTAAGAAAGTGTTGAAAATCGCAAACAGTGCACGTTGTGCATCGAAAAAAATGAGAGTCCCACTCAGAAGAACCGAACTTTCGAGAGTAATAAAAAAGTGGACCTTTTGAGCGAAAAGAATTTTGGGCAAAAGAGGCATATTTCAGGCGAAAAGTTCAAAGATCAATAATTTCGTTTTGACCATGAGGTCTTCGCCTCTCTCAACCACCAACTGGCATTTCGTTTCGATGCGCATCTCGACTTTCTACTAAACATTCTCCATCCAATCGATGACTGCTCTCTCTCTGTCTTCTTCTCTGTCTCGCACTCATGCGCTTCATGTCCCTCTAAACAAGATATAAGACATCAAACGAGTTCTTTATCATAGGCGAGCCGATACACATTCGCAAATCTCGTGTCGGACTATAATTATTCCCATTAAACTGACTCCGACCGACATACATGCTTCAGATAATTCATTTTGCGTATCTGTGCGAAAGCACATATGAACGTGCACCCGTGACAAAGAACTTCTCGAGATGCTGGACGGAAGTAATTTTCTATAGGCGGATATATAACCGTATTGGTTTTTCGAGTTCATAGAACTTGAGAATATTAAAGTGACTCCTGTTCGCAGTGGGCAATCCGGCTGTACTGTTCCACTTTCGTATCTCTCGACGGCAACCAGTGGCCACGTGAAATCGCAACGTGCATCTCAGAATGAAGAATCGAAAGTTCCTTGTCGTTACGAGCAGCCGAGATTCAAGGAGGAACTAATATTTATCCGCGTCCTAAATTTCGCAGCTATCTTCCAATTAACTGATCCTCACTTGGTCTCTCTCGTGTTCTGCACAGCCGAGTCGCTTTAAGCGTTAAGTTACTCATCCCGCTGAATTACGGGGTCGCTTAGAATTAGTTGAAACTAGGCAATATGGGAAATGCCCACTGCAGCATCTAACTGACTGACAGACGTTACGTTTACAGACGATGTTCATGCGGGCCTACTGATCCTGAAACCGATCAAACCGGATCACAATCACGACGAACATCATTCGAGCTACGATCATCAACTGGACTTGGACCCGCGACATCCGAACTTGGCCGCCCTCGAGGAGAGTTTCGGTGGCTCCCCGAAGGGGACCAGTTCCACGACTTCTCACTTGAGCAGCATCACTGGTTCCTCTAGCTCCAAAGGACACTCGTATCATCTAGATGACGGTTACTATCAGGAGCACAAGGACGAGCACAAATACGAGCCAGCGACGAGCTACGGACAGCCCGATCACTCGACATTAAATAAATACGAGGACGAGAAGTTTCACAATGCAAATAACGAGCATTCGAACGTCAAGGATCATCAAGTGGAACCTCAGAAGATTCAGTCCCCCGCCCTTCCCTACAGTTTACCCTCCTACGAATTTCAAAAAGCCAATAATCAACCGTTGCTAAGTAGCCATTCAGTTTCCATTCAACAGATACAGTCGCTCCTCGAGTCGCCCAACTCCCACCTGAATCCCTACGAGCTGCCAAAAATTCAGTCCTTGAACAGCTTCAATGCTTTGCCATTTTCCAATGTTCAATTGGGCGGACCTCAGCTCCAACCCCTAAAGATTCCGATCATTCCCTCGGCAAACACTTTGTACGGACACAATGTCCAAAACAATTTTCCCTCGAATTTCGGGCAGCACACGGAGGTTCCTCTAGTCTCGCAGCAGTCCTTTGTAAACAGTTACGGAGCATTCGGGCGACAAAGTGCTCTCGAAATACAGCCCTCCATTGGCTTTAGCCTCAGGGATTCCAAGATTCACAGGATATAGACTGATTCTCATTTCGGCTCTGAAAATGAGTCATCGGCACGAGGTAAATCGAATTATTATTACCACTCGGAGATACCCTAAACGAATGCGATTGACCTTTGTCTCTCTTCGCCATCGTGAATGGCAACCAACTTGACACAAGGTTAACGTATTACATTACCTTCTTGCAACTCTTTCGCAATGCGGTTCATGCGGTAATTTGGTGAAATTTTTGTATTACCACGCAAAACTTTCTTCCCAATGAGAAAGCAGATCTCAGACTTTTACCCCCACAAGCAAGTATTACGTCTTGCGACAATTAAAGTGTAGCGTCTTCGTACTATCTGAACTCACCTTGACTCACATCCGGAATACACAATCGTCGCAAGAAACGCGGGATTCGTGGAATTAAAACGAAAGTGAGAATCTTCCTGTGAAGAGTCTTCTACTGATTATCAGTGGAAAGTCTCAAAACATCATTAGCCTAACGACGATACCACAAGCGTAGGATTCATCGTCACAAAACACTTTCTTAACACGAAGATACCGAGGATCACCAGCTGCTGGACAGCGGTGGGCGGTGCCAGGGTGTAATACTAGTGTAACACACGACACTAGTTAGTACTACGATCCACTCCCCCATATGGAAACTTTTCTGTTGCAGTGGTGTTTAGCTACGCGTACTATCCACAGGAGTTTCAATATAGCAAGACGGATGGTCTAACTCCTTACTATTAAACCCTGGAAGGATAATGGACAAGGTACCAAACCGAGGAAAGAGGAACAGCGGATGACGATGTCGAGAGAACGATGAGTTTCCTCTGGATCCATAAATGCATTTCTTTTGTTTTGCTTTTTTTCTTCTTTACTCGATTCCTCGTAACTCGGATGTTTGCTCAAACGAAAATGCACGCTGGGAAAGTCTAGAGAGACAGGGCATGGATATGAATTCATTGTACATTATTGATTCCACTTATATGAGAATTTCCAACAAACGCACGTTTCGTCTTGATCAAGCAATGCCGACGCGTCATATTTATTTTTCTATTTTAAGAATAACCGAAACATACTACCCTCGTATCTCGCAATATTACGAGAAGCAGCATCCCTGAGGATCGTACGAGAATCATTCCCTGTGCGTTGACAGCTCTATTTTATACATTTATACATAAGTAAGCTTTAATAGCGAAAGGTGTAAAAATATTTTGTAAAGTATAATATATATTATTTTGTAATAAAGAAGATGATATTGTACATGCTTACATCGTATCGTTGAATTGAACGACTCGTGGATCCGCTTTAGAACCCATGATCTATTATCTACTACTACACGCACTAGATCTACAAAAATACCACCTTGCAACCTGCATGCGTGGGACAATAATTCACAATCGATTTGATGATGAACTAGCACGGAGTCTGGGACACTGGAATAAACAGAATCCTAGGATTATGATTTACTAACAGACGGTCACCGCGAACTCCTCAGAGAAACCGTTGACTGAAGATAAATCGACTAGGCATTTCCTCCCGTGTATTTCGTACCGTGCGAATCTGAGATACTGACGCAACATCGAGAATGCTGCCACCTGTGAGTTGAAGAAGCTATTACTTCCTTAACGCGACTGAACTGTGTTCACCAATTTCTCGACTAGTGGTAAGTCGTCAACCGTAAGAAAACTAGGCTTACAGCGTTGACAATATCCAGTTGAGGCGCAAAAAGCGACAGACTAGCTTTGATCCAGTTTTGAAACTGTTTCGAATCTTCGAGGTGTAACAAAGATAGTTCCTCTGTTTTTATCGATTCCGTTAGGTGGCTACGTTATAAATTGAACAGAGTAGATTAGCCAGGTTCCGTAATTGCTGCGAAACGACGACAGAGCAGCCACTCTTGTAGCTACGAAGACACAAAAGTCATGGATCCTGCCAGTCGTCTGGTATCACCGTGAAAAAGTAAAGAAAGGAAAAGAGAGACAAGTGGACGTCAGTGCTGGGATGCTGCAAGCGATAATGCGTTACGGAATGTTAATACGACAACTGCGCATATTGGCAATGGCAAACATACTGGGTCACTGGATCACACTTACAGGACACGCTTGTGCGCAGGCAAGTACGTGCGTGCGAATCCAACTCGAAGGATATGGAGAGAAACGATGCGCGACTCTCGGACTGTCCGATTGCCGATCAAAGATCGTCTTGACGGTCGGAAGTGCCGGCGACGCCACGTGATCCACTCCTATTTTGTTATCGCAGCATCTTTCTTGCTCATCACGAGTTTTCACGTGCGCTTCTCGAGAGACCCCTCGCTCTCGATCAATCGAATCTAGGTCATTTATCAATTCCCATTCGAAGGAAGTATCACTCCTTGCATCTCTCTGACGACACGCACTATCGCATCCTTGTGTTTTTCGAGACACTTAACACTCTTTAGGAATACCGAAATGTTATGCAAAGCAGAATCGAATATTTCAGTCTACATAGCTCAAAGGACCTTGAATAGTGAACTTTTGACTGAACGTACTTTTGATTGGATTTGGCTGCTTTTATTCCAGTACAGGGCATCGATGATTACGAGGTCAAATAACAACGTGTTTAACTCCATGCACATAAATTAAAAAATGATCCATCAAGTATCTCGTAATAGCAGTCCACGAGTTATGAAAATTTTGAAGCGACCGGTAGGCGTGCTTCCGAGGTAGGAGCAGCCACCGCTATTCGAAGATACGTTCGCCAGTCGAGAGTATAAATGAAGGACAATGACCTAATTGCGAGCAGAACACTCACTGCTTCCTCGACGGACAATCTCGACAGGCGATAGCGATCCTATTTCGGCAGCTATCGCACCCGCGAAACTCCACTTCCGGCTTAACACTCCTTGGCAAAAGTGTCAAGATCTCCTGTCGGTTAAACTTCCCAAGGTCACGGTTCCAACTTCAGATTGCAGCCATGAAGGTGAGTCGCTTGTATCATCCTTATCAGAATCTAATTACATTCTACAACAATAACTATTACGTTAGCGCAGTAGCAGTCTCCCATATACATACTCTTTAATGCGAAACATCAGCTTCGAACGATCTAACGATCTAAGATCTAAAGATCTAACGAGCAAACATCCAACACTTCGTTCGAGAACGGGCAGAGTCATTGAAAAGGAAATTTTACTGCACGGTCATTAAAGTCCCATTATTTTAAGTTGAAACGACCTACTCTCCTGTGGCAAACGATGCCAACTCAACCGTCGCCATTAAACACGGAAGAAGACGGAGCAGATACTCCTCGAGCGAGCATGAGGTGCAAAAAAAAATAAAAAAAGGATGGGTCCATTTATCAAGAGGACTCGAGCACTGTCGCTCATGAATAAAGATGGAGTCTAATAGCCGCGGTGCACGGTTAAGCATATCGAAAACTTGTCAAATAACAGTTAACTCTCGGTCGTAATCTCCTGGCCTAGAAATTGCAACTAAAGAATTGCCTAATTATAATTAATAACCGACTCGTATATATTTACATAGAGTTAAAGGATCTCAGTTGTCGCGAGTATCGGTTCACGATCGGTCGTCAAAGTTTCTAATCCGTTTGATCGGAGGACCGTTTCCGGAAACTCTTCGCATCTCGAGGAGTTCATACGTTTATCCTCGCTTTTCCTGGCCCAATGTGGCACAATGTCCCACTTTGTCGGCTTCATGCAGCGCGACGCGATGTCTTCGAGCCATGACAGCAGCGATCGGTTCGATGGGCATACCCACATAGGGGCGTCTATGTTTGCTATAGCGTCCACGTAGACACGAGACACACATCTGCACGGCCGGCTGACTCGTACGATTAGAATCCCGCACGTTGCACGTGTGGATATGTGGTACCGTAATGGCTCTCGCTGCGAGGACTTCCGCCCGAGAAACTCTTTCCCATTGATAATTATGTTGCTGGCGCTACTAGTCATATTCTTGGCTCTTTGGACTAGGGCTTGGGCAGCCTGAAAAGCCTGAATTCAAATTCCTGGCACACCCAGTTGACTGGAAAACCAAGTAGAAATTCATTGGGGAACTTTATCAGAGAGGATGTACAGTAGCAATAGGAACGGAGAGGACGGAACCCACTGACCTTGCATAGAGAACTCGTTTGGCCATCTGCCAAGCGAGCCATGGGAGTCACTTCGCTTTCCTCGGGATTCGCGCTGAGCAATTGGTGCTGGCGAAAGTTCTTGTAATTGCAGGACGGGGAAGAAAGAATAAGGGGGTGGAAAGCCGATTTTCTTGGGAAAATGTAAACTTTCGGATTTCTCTTTAGATGGTCGGCTGGATCAAGTGGGTCTTGGTCGCCTGCCTCTGCGTCTCCATGTTCCCAGGAAGCAATGCTAGGTACAAGATCAGAAGGCCACCGCCGCCGCCGCAGCCGCAGGTCTACAAGAAGAACTGGCCCATTGCTCACAGAATTTCTATGGGTAACACTATCCATATTGGTGGTGGCTTTTCCCAAAAGAGACCTGCCTACAAGCCTTCTAACTACAGGTATAAAAAATAACGCGATTTGAAATATTCACGTTACTCGTAGGCTTCATCTTTCTGACCTTTTACCTGTAGAATTCGACGACCACCAGTTTTCAACGTGTTGCCGACAGCATGGAAAACTCAAGCCGTCCTTGGCTCCATGAATAATCATGCTGTTCTTCCACTACGTCCTCCAGTCAAGGAATTTCACTCGATGAATAAAGTGCCCGAGTACAGTCCAGAGTATAGACCAGAGCCGGCCGTAATGCCAGCCACTCATAGGACGCATGTAGACGAAGACAAAGGGCCCATTCACACGATTCCAGCACCAAACTTGGGCCCGGCGGACAAACCTTATAATCTTGGAGTAAATCCACAGGAAAACAACCCCATAGAATCCATACGCAATTACCCAGCTGATCTTTCTTACAATTCCAATCCACAAGGTAAACTCTACGTCCGAAAATTACACTTGACCGTAGTAACAGTTTTATTAAATTAGCATAGAAATGTTTGATCGATTATGATTTCTATAGGCAATCATGTATCGAATTTCGCATTCGGTACAATTGACACGAGTGCACCTCCTCCTCAAAGGACAGTCACGAGTCCAACACCTACTCAACATCACTACGAAGTCACGGAATCCAACGAAGTCGGATTCAAGGATTATCGGACAGTGCAGCCAACTTATTTTACACCAGAGTTCGACGTGACCAGATTGTCCACCGTGGTGTCCCCGGATCTTCAGACAAACGAAGTTTTCCTGAATCACCCTCCAGGATCAAATTCCGGCCTCATAGGAACAAATCTTCAATTCGGCCATGGTCAATTAAGCAACCCCATGCAAACAAATCTTCACAGCTCTCTTCACGTCGGATTCCCAGGAACTGCTTCTCAAGCGCCTTCTGCCGTGGGTCAGCAAATCCCTGATCTTCACGTCGGACATCCGGCACCAGCTGGACCGCCACTCTCAGCCACCCAACTCTATGATCTCCTTAATAGTTTTCCTCAGCAACTCACAGAACAATATACCACTGGTCAGCAACCTCAACTGCAGCAACATCTTCTTCAGCAACAACTCGGCCAGCTCTTTCAACCTACTGGAGTAACTAGTTTTTCTCAGCCTCAGATGCATTCTTTTAACTATGATGAACAGGCGAATAAGCAGCAACAGCAACAGCAACAGCAACAGCAACAGCAACAGCAACAGCAACAGCAACAGCAGCAGCAACAACACCAGATTCTTGTGGGACAAGACTACGCATCTGGAAGAGTCACTGCGGATTACAATTTGGAACCTCAGACTAATGAGAACCTTCGTTCGAGCAATATTCTGCCGCTGCACGAGGAAGTCTCGTATCCAGCAGATGCTGCTGATCAGTCGGAGAATAATATTGAGTACGAAGAAACCTCAAATCAACAGGGACAATCGACGTACTTCACTAAAGTCGGAAAGGACGGAAGTATTGCAACGCAATTCTACACGACACTTCCGAGTCGTGAAGCAGCTGAGAAATTGGCTGCTCTTGCCGCAGCTGGCAACGTCAACAGCCACCTGATGGGACAGCTTCGCAAACACCAGGAATCGCAACAGAACGATGGACCAATGCCACCGAATCACAAGGACGAGGAGTACAGAGTAAACGAAGCATCGGATGAGGATGCTGCACAATATAATCAGCAACAAGAATACGTTAATCGGCAGCACTACCACAGGCAGCAACTTCAGCAGCAGCAACAGGCACGTCATGAACAAGCTGATCCTTAGTAATTCGAAGAAATTATTTTATATTTCTGTTACAGGAAATGAATGATCGTTACCAGCAGCAACAGAGACACGAACAACGGCAACAGGATGAACAGAAGAGACCCCTGACGATCATAGTGCCCGACCTGGAAGAATATTCCGAGGAGCTGGAACAACAACCTTCTGGAGGAAACACTAATGCAGCTGAGGAATACGATTATGAGGAAGAGAGCGCCGAAACAACGGAAGTAAGCCCCACGTCAGCTTCCGGTACAAAATCTACGTACAAACAGAAGTCGGTCACTGAATTTGGAACGCGACTCAGTTCGAAGACTGGTAAATGAGAGTGCGGAATGAAGTCTGTAAATATGGTGGTCGACATATCCTTTTGATGCCGTCGAAAATCGAACGAGTCTTTAATTGAATTTTTTAAATCTTGACAACTTCAATTATGAGCCTCGATTTGAGACCACAATGGAGACTGGACACAGGAGGAATGGTTGTGACTCACTACGCGTTGAAGTTGTTGGGTAGCAATCGGCCCAACATCATCGATCCCTCCAATTGTTATATTTATTTGACATTATTTATTCTTAGGATACTTGTTACTGTATTTATTCGTTGATGTAAAATAATAATCGACTGGACGACGTCCGGTAATTTACAAACTTCTTGTTTCTTGCACTCCCTCGTGTCGTCGCGTTTCACTCTACACTCGTATGTACATAATTATCGTCAGGGATCAAGTGAATAATTATGGTATAAATTTTAATGAGATAGTTTCATCCGACGCTTCGACGTCGCGACGTCCGGAGTACAGGCCTCCTTGGGTCTCGCACAGTCCGTTCCATGACTTCATCTACACTCCAAATCCGAAAATACATAGGTACTCAAAATAAAATTATCGTTTGAATCAAAATGCATGTAAAATATATCTTGTCTTTTGGAATTCACAATTTACTTCGGCGCTGTTCAAAAAAGTTATCAAATTTGACTTCCACTGTGCGTGATTCGCGACTTCATGAAAAGCTGTAATTTTAATCGTGTCAATCGAGAAAACCCGTCACGTCGTCACTGCAGCTGCCATCATTCGGTACGCAGCAGCAAGACGGACGTCACTACATCTTATCCATAAAGTGAGGTTGACCATTTTTGCTTAAACGCTTCGTGAGGATGTCGCAGCCTGTCTCGGTCACCAGAAGGGTCTGCTCAAATTGAGCTGACCACTGTCCATCGGAGGTAACGGCAGTCCAATTGTCTGGCCACATCTCGTCGCGCCAATTGCCCTGTGATATCATTGGCTCGATGGTGAAGCAGTGTCCAGGCTTCATCACGCCCACAGCCTTGTTCTCTGCGAATCAGAATACGGAACCCGTGAAATATATGATGATGATTCTCAGAATTGGCAACAGGAAGTATGACACTCGAAACCAGAAACTCACTGGCGTAGTGCGGGACATTTGGTGCGGTATGAAAGAGACGATGGATTCCGTGACCGCAGTAGCTACGCACGACGCTGAATCCGTGAGCCTGTGCATGCTTTTGGATTACATTTCCAATCTCTCTGTACTTCTCCCCAGGTCGGACGATGTCTATAGCTTTTTGGAGACATTCATATGTGACCTCAACGAGTTTCTTGATCTCTGGCTTGACATTACCCACGAAGAAGGTTTCGTTAAGGTCTCCATGGAAGCCGTTGTGGTAAACCGTAACGTCCACTGAAAATTCGAAAATGCAGCACGATGGTGGTAGAAAAGGATTCGTCGATAAATTATATTTGCATTTTACCGTTGCAAATGTCACCGTCTTGGAGAGGTCTTGTATCGGGAATGCCGTGGCAAATCACTTCGTTGACGGAAGTACAACAACTTGCCGGAAATTGGTAGTAATTTAAGGGCGAGGGATAGCAATCTCTTTCGATACATGCTTCATGGACTGCTCTGTCTATTTCGGCAGTCGTCACCCCCACGTCACAAGCGCGTGCAGCCTCGTCCAGAACTTCCCGACCAAGCTGTGCAGAGTAAAACGCTTCTGGAACCAGTTTCAAGAAAGTGGGAAGATTCTTTATATTTAAAATAAATATACCTTGCATGCTACTCTCATGCCCTCTATCTCTTCGTCATCCAGGACCTTGATCTGTGCAGAACCTCTAACTGCTTGTTCGCTCAATGGAATCCCAGTGGGATGAAGAGCATAATCAGGACGGCCAATAGATTCAGGAACTTGACGTAGAGGCTCCCTCTTATAAGGACGCAATTTTCCAGTAAAATGATAAGATGGCCAGGGATTGTACTCATCGGATGATTTGTTTCCATTTTCTCCCTCTGCACGGATAGTTCATTGTGAAAATCAATTCTAGTATCAAGCTGTACTAGCTTTAGAATCAGTTACGTGCACAGAACTTACTTGCAAGTTGATGAATGACTTTGTGTGTTTTCCAACTACCTTTGAAACAATCCTGAAAATAAGTAGGGAGAGTAGATAGGACTTCTTAAAAAATGTCAGGAAAAAAGATGGGAATAGAAGTTAACCTATACCAGAAATGGAATAGGTTTTACCTGGGTGCAGAAGTAAGCCCCTTTGATACCAAGTTTCAAACAAGTTGGACACTGCAGACTGGCGAGCGCATTGCATCCCGGAGTTTCACACAAACCAAGAGCCACCGACATTTTTACGTCGGAGGAGTATTTCAATAAACGTGATCCGGGAAACGGAACGGGCCAGAGAGCTAATTCGAGACGACCCTGTACTGTTTTACCCACCCGAAAGGAAGATCCAGCATGAATAGTTCAAACGGAGTCCAGTAGAGCCCCGACCAATGCCAAATGGCGTCGCAGTTCTGATTTCTCTAGATTTCTCGGACGAGAAGCGTCTTCTTCAATCTCCAGAAGTCATGACGCCACGAAATACCGGAATGATCCGGTAATATTTAACTATTTCCATATTATCATAACTATGCTTGCATAGTGATTACTTTCTTCGATGAATAAAACTATCCATAAGATCCTCTTCGTCGTACTTACACAGAGAATATAGGAACTTTCGACAGCTTATTAAGGAACTTGAATAAGTAAAAAAATAAAGTTGGCTAAAGGGTCAGTAAGAAAATGTCTTAAAAACTTCTTCTTAAGCGATTGGAGAAACTGGATGAAGACATCTTTATCTGGCATGCACGCTAACAGGGTAGTGATGGAGGTAAGCGAGAATTATATCTTGCATTAAATCTGTTCGGCTGCGAAATACAATCTTGTGAAATTAATTTGAAGGGTGGCTTTCAGCCTGGCGAATGGATTAGTGAGACGAAATGGGAGAAGTTTGTAACACACGCTCTTAAAAAGCGATTAAGGAGGAGAGGGTTTTGGGAGGTCTGCGCTGCCGGAGGGCTTCTGTGAAATGCGTACGGCCCGAGACAGCGAGAGATTTCCAGAGGGAGAGTGAATTTCACAAAGAAGTTTAGCAGTGGGCTAATCGGCTTCATTGTTCGGATCTGTTCGAGAGTGGCGAAGTTCAGTGGTTGTTAACGCTGATTAATTACTCGAAGGCAGAGCTCGCTTAATGAGTTTCAGGTTTTTTACTTCAGCACCGAAGACTCCGATTTCGTATATTCCTTCGTTCCAGCTCGCTATCACATTCCCTGACTCGTTCTCCTGGTTCTTTGTTATCGTCCTCGTATTAACGTGAGTCGGGATCAATCGTGAAATTCAAGCAAGCTTTATATTTTCAGGAAAATTCTGACGAATCGTTTAAATTCTTAGCCAGCGGAGAACTTGATGATTTTCTGAACGAAATTAATGATACTCGGCGAATGCAATTTACTTCTCGGAAAAACAGAAAAACGGCAAGTTCTCATCATCTACAATTTCTAGGCCCAAGGGATAAATTGCGAGGCCTTACAGATTCTAACGTCAAAGAAATGTTCAAACGAAAGAAGTGTTTTTAATTAATGCTGTTCCTCCCCCCCTGACGTTCTACTTTAGTTTAACTCTTTGACGCGCTCAATGCTTCGATACGCTCGAAACATTCATCTCGGAGAATCCGATGTTAAGTATTTTTACATGAAACGCAACTGGGCTTCGAAAGAAATGGGACATTCCTTTGCGTGCGCGCACGCCTATGCGCCTATAATGCGTGAAATTGAATTTAAAAAGGAAGAGGATCCAAAAGCAGGAATATTCGTAACATACGCTAACACGAGACTGATCGCCGCTCACCAGATCATTCAACAGTGTACCCACTGGATGACGTCTGGGAAACCCCAACTCGAAAGAGTTAGGGGCTTAGTAAGGGAAAATTCCCTAATAGAAAGAAAAAGAAAGAGAAAAAGTAGGCTTTTTCGGCAGCCTGAGATTATTCTTGGAGTAGGGTCCTGGACAGCGTCGACATGCACTTATCCCTCGACGCCCAGCAAAACTCTAACGGGTGATCCCGTGACAGTAATCCGATACTTGACCGATATATATTCTTGCGTGGGATAGAAAACACGTGTTTCCTCACTCGCGCCCTCAACAACTTCATGGCGAACCCCTCGCGTTCTGCCCATGCCACCGAGCAACCATCAACCACCACTGCGCTCTCGAATATTTACTAACGACCGCGAACAATGCTTCCCCTGAAGCTTTGCCGAAGCCGCCCTCGAAAATCGAACTGTGTAGTTTTGCTAATATACATATGGCACATGCCGCAGCAGATTAGTAAGCCCTTCGACGGTGTTGAGTGTCCCGTGTAGCCGCGAAACCGATCTGCCGACGTTCCCCGCGTTGTTGCTGTTGGACCTTGTCGTCAGCAACATCCAAGGGAAAGATGACTCAACGGTCATAACTGTTATAAGCAATAGATCAAATGCATCGAACCACATTAAGATTCTGAAACGGACCACGGAAGCAGCTCGGCGCCGTTCAGAGGGTTGAAACGCGCAGGAGGAGTTTTCAAGCGACTTCGGGGGTGGTTCTGGAGCGGGTTCACTCTCAGTGTCTCGGGCACCCTCGTGCCGAGCAGAGTCGGTGCAACCCGCGTGCAGGAACCGTCCTCCGATCCCTTCACGAGTCGAGGGACCCAATCTCTTCCTTTCTCTCTCTCTCTTTCTTTCTCTCTGTTCCCCTCTATCACTATCTCTCTCTCTCTCTCTTTCTCTTTCCGTCCTTCACTCCTTCTTTCTTGCAATTTCTTCTTCTCTATTTCTCAGCGCTATTCGCTCTCTCAGTCCCACTGTCCGTGTCTCCCCCGCGAGCGCGCTTTCGAAGAAAATTCAAGCGCAGTCAGAAACACGCAGTCGCTTCTTCATCCTCGAAACGATGTTTGTTGCTCCGCCGAGCACTCGGACTACTCGCTCGAACCGCTCCGAACTTTGACCGCTTCGTGTGACTTCTCTTGACCGATTATCCGGCGACTTTTCATGGCCCTCGCCTCACCCCCCCTTGCCCTCTTGCGCCACGACTCCAGTCATTCCGTTGCTACTTCGCGCTTCTCATTCTCACACGTCTCTTCGCTTCTTTTCGCTAGGCGCCTCCACTGCGGCTGCCACTTCACTCCAGCCGAGCGCACTCGCGGTTGGTAGGCCGATTTAGTTCTCCTTTCGAGTTCAGTCGAACGGTTGCGCTTTCGTGTTCAGCCCTTTTGACTTCAGTCCGATACCCGTCGAGCCAGCAGCGCGGCAAGGATCGCTTTTTCAAAAGTGAGTGTTTCGTAATTCGCTATTCGTCTTTCTGTCATTTTTAATCGGTGTGACGAGTATCCAAAAATTCGCGCAGAGTCCAAGAGAGCGTGATCGGCTTCCTTGGCCGAGTGAATTACGAAAGGAAACGCGGCTGTTTACCTCGGGAGGGAAAAAAGAAGAGTGGAGGTATTAAGGGTGGCGTCACTGGAAATGTGATCGGTGAGGAGAGTCAAAAAGTTTATGCGCCAGTGCCACTCGAGGAGGATCTTCACGCTGCCTTCCGAAGAAAGTTTACACGATTCACAAAGTGCCGTCGAGACGTCGACGAGGCGGCGGCAACGCGTCGCGACGCGGAGTAAAGCGAGCGTGGGTGTTGGGAAGGGAAGACCGTCGATGAGACGCAAATGAATTCGATTCGAAGGTAGTCAGCCTATTGTTATGACTCAGTGCGTTATTCGAGTCGAGTTGAATTGGCTGAAACTTTCGAGATGAGGGTGTTCCCGCTTGTTTCGTTGCTCTGCTTGATCCCGACGCTCGTCGACTGTCGCGCCCTGGAAGACGAAAGAACGCAGCGCGTCTCCAGAAGACCGCGACAAAGGTTTAGCATCGATGATCTACTGAGCAATCAATTTCCCCATATCATCTCCGGCGATTTGGACTATGACATCTGTAAAGCGGGTGAGTAGCTACTTTGAAATATCCAACTGCAGGAATCCATTTGACAAGGGTTCTGCCAGACTCTTTGCCGGAAGTCTCGAGAAGTCTTCCCGCAGAGGAGTCTTTTGACTTCCTGTCCTTCCTGCCTGCCTGCACGATATACACAATATATTATTGACCTCGTCGCTGACAGTGAGCGAGTCTCGAAAGAAGAACAAAGCCTGCTGGAGTTGTTCTCTTGGAGTTGGCGGACGCCAAGAGAAGAGAAGAGAAGAGAAGCCAAGCGAAGGGAAGGGAATCGGTTACTCGAGAAGGTTGTCAGAAGGTAGCAGCAGTCGAGAAGAAGAAAAGCGAAGGTTGGCAAAGGAGGTAGAGGAGGAGTCTTTTCTTCTCTCTCTCTTCTTCTCTCTGTCTTCGTTTCTGAACCGTGCGACCTCTTTGCCAACAATGGCGTGTAAAGTCTATGGAAGGACGATAAGAGAGATCGGAAAGGTACTCGCCGAGTCTCTGCTCGAGCAAGACTCGCACTGGAGAATCGTAGTAAGCATAGAAACGAGGGTAGGAGGCGACTCGTGCGCCGGCAATAGGGAGTTTCAGCAATTTAGATGAAGATCAAAAGCCATCGGATAAGGTTCCACGTATAGAATAGACCGCAATCCCTACTACTTGTTACCGTTTCCCCTTCTTATTCGTTAAGCGCCGCCAGATAAACCGCTGAAAGGGGATTCCCTCTGTAAAACGGGCACGCTAATTGCCAGGAATAGCTCTATCTCGATGCCTCAGCTATTCCCAGTATCGCGAATTTCCTCCTCCTTCCACAGCCCCTCCACTTCGGCTCTCAACTACTTCGTAATCTTAGTCTTCTTTCTCCGCGACTATCCCTAATCCCTGCTAGCTCAGTGATCCGATCAGCTGCGTAGCCTTATCAAGCGCGAATGTCGCGAAGGCAAGCGAATTAAAGCACTAACTAAATATACGTAATTTAGATAGAGAAGTCGGTACGTTTTTCTTGGCCGACCGGCAGTTGCTCCTCCAAGAAGAAATTGTACAGCTAATGAGCAAAAAAAGAAGATTGTTGCTCGGCTGCATTGAATGTTTAGCATTTTGCCTTTTGCTTCCCAATGAAAAGACTCTGCGACTGGTGGGCAGTGTTTGCATGCACGCTACGCTGTAGTGCGTCCTGCACGCGATAGATCCACGCTCTTATACCTCTTGCAGCTTACTTTTCTTGTCCCACTTGCAACTCGAAGCTCCTAAGCGCATTTTCATCGCTCGACGCGACTCGACAGTTTTTCCCGCGTCCTGCCAACTCGGCCGGAGGGTAAGACCGAGACGCGTCACGACGCCCAGCAACCTGCCCTACCTTTTTAGAAGCAACGCGGTTGGCCTTGTCGAGGGAGCTCGGGGTAGGAGGAGGGATATCAACTTGTGGCAGCATCGTGTCGGACGCGAAAGTTTAACCCAGTTTTAGTCGCGCGGGGTTGACGGAGCGCTCTGACGTTTATGCATCTCCTGGCTCTCACTTAATCTTTCTTCTTGGTGTCTCATTGCTGACTGGTGCGAGCTACTCGCAATAGCTGCTGGTCATGTACACTTCATTTTGAGCCGCATTCTCTAATTTGTGTGCACTTGTCGAGGTAAATCCAGTACAGTTGAAATGGAAATTCGACTTGCAAAAAAGAGCGCGCCTTGTACGCTCAAGGACGAGGCTCGCTAATCGCGGATTTGCGAGGGTCGATTCATCTATTGGTCCATCGCTCTTGGCTTAACCAGAGAACATCCAGAGGAGTGCTCTACGAGATTTAGCACGACCCTAATCCCCTTCGAGCGGTATTACGCTCTTACTGGCCTATCTCCAACGTAAATACTTAAGTATCTACGAAGATGCTGACGCACTCAGATGGGAAGACACATTAAGCAGTATTTAAGATGATGCCTGTACCATAGGTAAATGCACAGAGCGAGGGTGTAGCTGTCAGCCCCCAGCTATACGTATTTACACATCGGATGAATGTCCATTCCAATATTTGATGAACTGAGTGAGAGAGAGAAAGAGATAGGTAGAACGAAATGCGTGAAAGAAGGAGAAAAGGAGAGAGTGGGAATAAAAAGGGCGGGAAGGGATTTTGCGAGTTTACCGCTAACGAGCGCATTAATTGACGTAACCGAAACGCCCTGCCGTCGCCATCACCGCCGCCTGACTCTCCTCAACGGATCTGCCACATTTCGCAAAGAGCTAGTTAGGCGCGACGACTTCTCAACCTTTGAATCTCCGTTTCCAAACAACCCACGTCTCCTTATCTCGTTTCGCGGGCTGCTAGCCCCCTAAGCAACCAGTTCGCAGTCACCTGACAGTCACCTGGCAACTCCCTCGGTTGCTTTTTCGATTTTGTCTCCTCGGAGGAGGCTGCTGCTCGTATCCCCTTTCACTCTAAGCTCTCTTTGCCTTTGTAACCAGATACTCTGCCTGAGCCTTGACAATAGTAACAGAATGCTACGTGGTGCGCCCTGAGGTCAGCAGCGTTCTCAAAATTCACGAAACAAAGGAGGTGCGGACAACCAGAAAAAATCGACTTTCGTGTCATTCTTAGGTTGACGCTAATGCCTGAATTATTAGGCAGCCAATCGATCAAAGATTCAATGTGGCTTCGATTGATCACAAATGCCTTCTCCATGTTATCCTGCGGCTACAGCTGGATGGCAGCATCGCTCGCTAGGCGCCCTCTGCCATTATGAATTAAACAGAAACGAGAGGAGCCGGACCCCCATGCTCCCCCTCCTGTCTATATGGACTGCATTCTCGTGACTGCACTTGGCACGAAGCCAGCGATTTCCTAGTGTTCCAGCAGCGACGACCCCGGCGCTGAGAGCGACATCATCGCCAGTCAAATAATCGTCCTACAAATCACGCCTTTATTATTCTTTGCTACTTTCCATTGACCGCAAAACGCATCGCGAACCGCCGTGCGATGTGCCGCCCCTGTTTATCCGTTTTCTACGCTCGTGCTCACTCAGCCTTCGATTCGCTCTCCTGAATGTCAGAAAAGAAGGTAAGGAGCAGGCAGAGACCCCCTTAACGATCCTCCCAATCAAACTTTTCCAATTTGTGAAATCCTCAGAGCAAAGATTTATCGAGGACCCAAAAACGTCCGAAGAGCGAGTGAGATCTCAGAAAAAGCTGGACAAAAAGGCAAATCTTCTTTCCAGCCTCCGATTCCTCTTCCTTTTTACGCGAATATGAGAACGGAACGAGTGAATAAAGCAATATAGAGGTTGGACCAATCGACCACGAGTCGAGAGAGCAAGAGGAGAACAAAGAAGGAGAGAAAGAAAGAAA
The DNA here is from genome assembly GCA_030142225.1 of Pachycephus smyrnensis. NCBI lineage: Eukaryota > Metazoa > Arthropoda > Insecta > Hymenoptera > Cephidae > Pachycephus > Pachycephus smyrnensis. The sequence continues at coordinate 526,112 of JARQST010000312.1, read as the reverse complement.
CGAAGGAGGATGCTCACTGCACGAGGAGCACATCCCGCTGACCCACATAATCTAGCCGCTTGTAGTCGCCAAGGGTGGCTGGCTGGCAGGCCTGGTCGGCTGCAAACCGAACAAAACCCTACGAGGCCAAATGAAATGAAACGAGATGAGAATCCTGTGACTCCATGGTCCATCCTATAGTAATACTAGAGACTAGTAGCGGCACTCTCGAACAAAAGCCAGTTCTGGACGTTATGAAAAATGAAAAATCTACCTGCACATTTTCGGACACGCGCTGCCGTCCTCCTAGCTCTAACAAATTATTTCAATTACCATGACGGAAGTCAATTTTTCACACGGCACGTCACATCGCGCCATCGCGCACCCTGGACGTTAAATAAAAAAGGAGGAGAACGCACCAACGAAATTTGCACCGTTCGAACTACCCTTCGCTCCTCCAACCCCTTTGTCCGTTGATCGCGCTTCCGCACTCTGTACAGCCTTCCATCATTGTTTCGGCGCCAGGACATGCTGGTGCGCACCACTGTGTACGAGCCGCCAATGAATTTCTGCAAATCGGTGTTATCGCTCGTTCGATGACGCGTTACTCTCCCGGTCCCTTGTCGACTCCACCGCTGATCGAGATAACCCTATAGCCTCGGATGTCTCTCTTGGCACGCGTTTACAACAACGAAGCTCAGCGTTGCTTGGCATTGCTGGACGAACATACGCCTTCGTAAGACATAATTTCTTTATTTTACGAACCTGAACTTTATCTTCGTTCTCCTCCTATCTCTATTTGTTTTTTTTTTCTCGCGCATCCCCTTCGCAATGGAGCGGCGCGTTGGAGGGACCTTGACAGGAGTCTGTATCTGCTTGTCAAATATTTGTGCGACGTCCCGAAAACAAACTTCGCTCGACGGTCTAGACGCCTGGATTAGATATAAGAGGCGGAGAAGTGCACAAAAGTAAAATGGTCTGCTTCGAGCTGCGACAATAGAAGATAAGCGAACGTGAGACTGGTCAATCCTTCAGGATTAAGGCTGGTCCCCATGTGGGACGCGAGGATTGCTTTGTATAAAACTGAATCGCTCGACGCTCCTGGTCAATGAGGCACGATGCTCGTTCTAGATGCAAAACTGAATGACCGTAATTTTCATGGGAGAATTGTCGTGGAAAACAACTCGGCGATAACGTCGACGTCGTCGTCGATGTCCACGACGTCGCTCCGGTCACGGCGGTGATGATGAAAAAAAAAATTGACGTCAGTAGTGTAGGCAAGCGTTTAATCCGACACGATAGAGGCTCGCTGCTATGCGAGAGGCTTCTCCATTCAAATCAATACGACACACGCACCCTGCACTCCCGTATTACGTGACATTGCATTACACCGAACGTGTTACACTCGACGTCAAACTAGCATCCACTGTCGTCAGTGCCACTTTCCCAGCGACGCCTTTCCTGTGAACCAGGGAAATAGACTAGGAAGTCGAGAGACTTCGATTCGCCCGGAGATTAGTCACATCCGGTTTCCAGATGAATTCTCATTCAAAATTGAAAGTCCCGTAGACACCACAATGTCCGGTGACCTGAGATCTTGTCGCCATATTTTTGGAAAGAGGAGCACCTCCACGGAGGCGACAGGAAGTCACTCGATTTCCTACGGACTCACTGTTAATAAATGCTAAGTTCTCGCTCGGATCCTCTTGCTGCTTTCTGATCTATTCGTGCATGCGGAGGAGTGAACGAGATAAGAAGCGAGCAGAGCAGCTGATGTAGATAACGACATCGAATGAACCGTTGGGCATTGGATGCCCTTGACACGGCGCTACCAGCAACCGACGTTATTCCTCTTATCGAGAGAGAAACGAAGATGCGACGATAAAGGACGAGCTTTGAAAGAAGCCATTAAGAAAAACTATACTGTCGAGATAATTAAATAGCAGCAGCCTGGCACGCCTGGGACATCTGGCAAAAGGTGAAACTGTAGAAGGCAGTGGTCGAAATGCTTGCTGATTTGCCAAAGGGGTAACCACGTCAGGGGGTGGTTGTGGGAGGGGAAGGTCGAAAGAATCCATAATCGATATCGTTTTGCGTCGAGTCAAACGCACCGCGATGCAACGGGATGAAATGACGGGACGTATAGCCAGTGGTGTTGGGGTGTATCGCGCACCTGAATGGAACAGAAAGGGAGGGCCGCAAGGGATTTCGCATTATGCGGTTTGTTATGGCGCACCACGTGCGTGTGCGACTCATACAGCCACGACGATATACGGGAGTACCTACCCCCCTACCCCCTACTCCCTACCACCCTACCACTCTACCACCTAGAGATAGCTAAGCGGAATACGTGCCAACACATAGACAGAAACGGATCACACATAGGCACGTTGCGCCAGGTTTACGCGCTCTGCATCTGCGAGCGAATCCAACCTCGGTCCTACTAATTAAGCCAAATAGATTGTAGGTATGCTAGAAGCACGGGGGGACGCGCTGGCGTAAATGCCACGCTAGTTATTGCAATTAGGAGGAATCCTTCACTGGTCGTCTGGTGAACGGATCATCGAATGCTGACGTGGCCGGGATGCTGTTGCCGATTTCTTAATCACAAGAGAAACTGGACGCGATACGAGGCAGCAAACGAGTTTCTCTGTTTTTTCGCCTTTTTTTATTCTCCGGTTCTTCACTTTGGCAGAAAGGCGGATAATTGGTCGAGCATCTCGTTCGAATCAGCGCGAGAGTCACGGTTTAAAAAGCTAATTGATGCAAGGAGGTCGTAATTATTTCGTTAAAACCGATCGGGAAAATTTGCGTTCTACAGGCTTGTCCGGCGGTCAAAGGTCAGCGATTCGGACGGTCGAACGATTGGACGATCGTTGAGCTTTGCGCAACTGTCCAGAGACACTGGCCTGGTGCATCGATGCCTTTGTAATTATGGCGAAGGTGTACAGTCAGGAGTCTTGTTATCTTTGGAAAAACCCAAAGATCGCATCCTTAATCTGGAGCCAATGCTTCCAACAAATATTCTCCATTTCTCTTTTACTAACTCGCTGACTCGAACTCCTCTCTCTCTCTCTCTCTCTCTGCCTCTCTTCTGCTCATGGGAGATAGTCGACGCTGTTTACATCGAGTAACGATTCGAAGAACTCCTTGCCCGATAACGTTCGACGATTTATGGAAAGCGATAATGCCACGTCCAAGTTATCCTCCTGGTGTTAGATGCAGAGGCGAATGGAGAGAGAGAGACCGAGAGAGAAAACAAAATTTACAGAGTTCACGAGAGATAATAAGGTGCTCGTACTTTTGTGCGTCGTAGAATTCGTTTGAGCCGCAACAGTTGGCATTGATCTTTGTTCCAGGTGGATTTCTCGGGGACATTGCTCTGCCGAATATCGAATACGAGACAGAATGGCGACAGCAGAGGCTGAACAAGAGCTACCTCGAGGAGTTGGAGAAGTACAGGGATGAGGTTCTCAAGGAAGGACTCCAGGTCGAGGAGGAGGGTCTAACCGGTGAGCAGGAGCCTCTTCTCAGGATTTTCGAAGACTTGCGAGCGGCGCGAGGACTCTCGAGAATTCTTTAAGGACGCCTCGAGGAGCCTGCTAACGATACTCTATTATTTCGTAGAGGTTCTGCAATTCAAGAACGAGCACGATGCGAACAATGCCCGGAACCAGGAGGAGGAGTCCGTCGTGGCCCTCGGGACATCCGAGCCGATTATGGTCGATCGGAATGAATACAGTATGGGCGGACAAGGCTCCGATGCTTTCCACTTTGCTTCGAAGGACGATACCCATCCTGAGGTCAAGGACCGTGGCTTTGAGTTCAAGTAAGTTCGTCATCCGATTGGCCGAGCGTCCAGCGTGGAAAGCAAATCCTTTTAAAAAATTCTTTCAGGATGTCAGGAACGACGCAATCTACTAAGATCCGGCATGGCGGCCGCAAGGCGATCGGCCATGAGTTTGAATTAACTACGAAATCTGATGTGACGACAACATTGTCTCCACGAGAAGGAATTCGGACGAAAGATATAAGCAATCGAAATGATCATCCTGATCATGATGACGTCACCGATAATCCTCAGAGTAGCACAGTCATTCCAGAAGCAGAAAGTAGTACCGAGGGTCCATCGAAACGTCGTCATCGTCGTCATCATCGCAAAAGGTACTATCACTTTCTTTCGGGATTAAGCACAAAGCTTACGGATAAAATTATGGAATACGAATTTGCTCAAGGTTTTTCATACGTAACCCACTTCCCGAGAGATGATTAAATTCAACGCGAGACTGAAGTGACACCCATCCTGTCAATAACAATGCCCGTCATCATAAAGTGGGATAAATGGGGTCGAATAGTGGCGCGCGGAGTCCGCGTGCATTTTCACCGCATGAACTGTCAATAATCTGTCGGATGACGTGAATGGTATGGATGGCACAGATGGCGTGGACGATTCCAGTTTCACAAAGTGCGGTCCGCCTGTCGGCTAACCGTCCCTCGATAATAACTATCCCCGTTATCTATTAGGAAAGGAGAGAATAGGCTGATAGAAATTGAGTAAAAAAAACTTGCGTAATCTTTGTAATTCCCCTATCTCCCATATTCCCATTGTGCACTCAGTCACGTGCGTTCAGCGTGATTCTGTAGGACAAAGATAATTCGAGGAAGAAGCACAGCTAGAGCAAGGTAAGAAGTCGATGCATTAATCTTAACGGGAAGCTGGCACCAATCTCATCGCCCTTAAGGGTTCATTCACTTGAGTCTGAGGATTGGCGAGGGTCGTCGAGGGTGCTGAGGGTCGGAGAGTGCTGGCGACTCGGCGAGATTCGAAGGTAACCCCTCCCTATCTATCTGGAGGAGTGATTTATCGAGATCGACGAGCTAGGGAGTCGAGAGGAATCTGTATTCGGCGAGTCGGCGTTCCAGCTCATTCACGGAGTGCCATTCGCGTACATTAGAGTCTTTTACGCGACGACGTAACTTCTTCTGCGCAACCAGGGTGCTTCCGGTACACAGAGATGCCTTCCCACCATCTCGCGCTCAACTGGTGCGAGATCAAACTTCCCACTTGGACGCTTTCAACGCTTCGCGCTAAACGTGACAGGGAAGACAAGATTTTGAAAGTCTAGAAATCAAAATGGCGCGCGGTCTTGACAGAGTTGTCTAATCGAAGTATAAAGTAGTTGCAAATGCAAATTTATAAGCTGCGTGCTGCTTGAATTCTGCTGATTTGGGCTTGTGCTTTGTGTCGCTTTCTCTTGGCCACGTTGGCCATATTGGCTGTGGTTTTCCTCTTAACCTCTGGCTGTGCCGAGCACTCGTCATTACGCATTCGGAATACGCGGCAGACCGCGATTCAACTTTGTGCAAACGACACCCAGGGGGACTGGGACCCCCGGCATCCACTCGAGAGAAACAAAACCATTAGTCTTCTCTTAAAAACTCGAGAAAAAAAATCTCTTGAACTTCAGTCAGCTCGGAGGTGGTAATTTCATTTTCTTTTTTCCCTCCCTGTCTCTCACTCCTCCTCTTGGAGAATCGGTCGAAACGCATTGACGCTACTGATATCATTCCACACGAACAACCAACGGAAACTCAAGTTTTACCTTTACGAGCAAGTAAGCGAACGAAACGGCATAATTTTTTAATTAAAAATTAACCTGCAGTTAAGTGGCTTAACGAGATCATATTCTGCGAAAAAGTACAAACTCGACGAGGGCGTTAAACAAATAAAAAAATCACCTAGATGCACTTACGTTTTCAAGGAAGCACTGTGAGCTAGAAATGATTCTATGGCATCCAAGTGTGGCAGCGTCATATGTAGACAGGTAGACGAGTATATCAACTGAGCATTTATTATTAGCATAGGAAATGCAGGATTATGGAAGTACATAAGTGAATATCGTAGGTGTAATCGAGAGGTCCCTTTTCCACTCCCATAGTAGGGTAGTCGTTAGTCCTGATTACTTATAGTCGGAGAAGGAACCCTTAACGGCCTTAACAACCATAACGGAGTAACCGGAGCGAAGCTGCACCAGGCACAAGCATCAACACGCTAATTAATTATAATGCCATGCCGATTGAGGATGTGAATGTGCTCGCGTGCGCGCCGACTCCGGCTGGCTAACGCCTGGTAATTAGTACTAATAAACCAAGACTAGAATCACACGTGCGCGCCGATTCCGCCGTTTAATACGCTCCGCAAAGGGTGGTAAATACGATGGAAGAATTTGAAAAGTCTCGAGAAACTGCCGTCGTTATCGACGATGTCTACTCCAGCACCTCCATAATAAAAATACTTATGTAGTCAGGTCGAAGGTTGGGAGTCCCTTAAAGCACTTCGGCAGCTCTATTGGGTCGTCTTAGGAAATGGGAAAGGGCCATTTCTGCCAGTCGGACACGTGTTTGATGGGCCCGTTAAGTTGAGCTTGGAGGGTTCCTTGCGTATCCAGTAGCAATTGTGATAATACGAAGAAGGCTAAGCTAATATTCGACATTTCGAGTAATTTCAGAGCTATCAACCCTCAGCGCCATATCGTATCCATAGCCAGGGTGCAACCAGCCCGTAAAATCGTAAATCGAAATGGGCCAGCCTCTGTTACGGTTTACACGTTAAATTCGTTTATAACCTGTTACAGGGTTACAGCTCACAGTCCATCTTTACTGCGAGATCTCCCGAAACTGGAGGAATGTAGGGCGTTCACCTATCTCGCATTTATTCTGTAAATAATCCGGTGCACTCTTGATTACATTATCCAATTGCGCAACGATGCGACGGACTGTGCCGCCGCTAACCGCTTTATCTCCTCCCTCCCTTATACTAGGAAGGGCTGATAGGCCATTGTCCAAAACTCATAAACTCTCTGCCCTCTTCTGCCCCTTACGATCATCCCTCTGATCTCTTTCGCCTTCCTCGTTCCATCCTTTCATCTGTCTACAGGATGGGACAGCGTCATCCGCAAAAGCCTCGAGGGAAGATCGTTTTAATTCGTTACAGCGTTATTATGAAAAATATTTTTGTTCAAAATGGAAGAAAAGTCGTCAATCGTATTTAATGCTTTGCCAAACCAGGGAAGAGCGGAAACGCCAAAGGCGACGAGAATTCTTGAAGGACGAGGTCGACTCCTCGGACGAGGTCATCTCCCTCCACGATCGGCGGCTGCGATCGATTGAGTTTTACAACGAGCACAAGCCAAGGTACCAGGTGAACAGTCCAGGAACTTCCAGGCACTCCTTCCTCAGCAGGACTCGTCGAGCGGCGACAGCGCGCAAGGAACGCGTCTGGGATCACGGGGTCATCCCGTACGAGATTGACGGGAACTTCTCCGGAGCACACAAGGCGCTGTTCAAGCAGGCCATGAGACACTGGGAGAACTTTACTTGCGTCAAGTTCGTCGAGAGAGTAGCCAGGGAGCATCCGAACTACATAGTCTTCACCGAGAGGCCCTGCGGGTAAATCTTTGCGAAAATAAATATAATAGAGGAATAGAATGATGTAAGGGAATGAGATGACGAAAGACGAAACGGGGCGAGGGGCTGAAGGGGTCACTGAAGATCTGAGAGTGAAATTCTCCTGGCAGATGCTGCTCGTTCGTGGGAAAGAGAGGAAACGGACCTCAGGCCATAAGCATCGGCAAGAACTGCGACAAGTTCGGAATAGTCGTCCACGAGTTGGGCCACGTGGTTGGATTCTGGCACGAGCACACTCGGCCTGACCGGGATAGACACGTACAGATCATCCGCGACAACATCATGACCGGTGAGTGATTTATGCGGCAGGACGACCTCAGGAGAATTCCCCTCGTTTGCATGCAACACGTCATATCATCCCCTAGAGTTTCTCCGCCCTCCTGTCAGAAGAGGAGGTTCGCTGCGACGTAATTCTCAGCCCGATCATTTATTCTCTTGATTCAACAGCCGAGAATATCCGTCGGAACGTTTTTCTATCGCATCTTGAATTTCCTGACACGTGCCTGTGCCGCAACCTCATTCGCGTTCTCGTTATCCTCACGCCTCAAAGGACGTCTTTGTTTCCTTACGTAAAGTCAATCCGGGAATTCTCACTGACTTTCTACTGTAATCGAGTTCCTGAGAGATTGCGTGGGGTCTGATTAAATCCATAAGCGTAGGGGTGACAAAGTGGGAGCAAAAAAGAGAAACAGCCGGAGTGACTAGAATGAACTGCTAACCCGATTGGCTTCGCAGATGCTTCTGGTGTCTTTACTTCCTGCTGGCACGCAACCTTGTTTTCAGTGAAGCCAATAGGAATGATTTATCGAGAGGTCGCGCAATTCCGTGGCCGCGCATAACGGTAGGACGGCCTAAAGGCTCTCCTTGTCGTTCTATGGAAACTTCACTGTAAATGGTTGCCAGTTGGCGCGGAGTTTCTTCTTTGCAAATGTTTCTCTTGCGATCGGTTCCGAGGTCCGCAAGTGGCGGCGCAGATTAATGGAGCAATTTTTGAGTGATTGGCTGGCCCCAAGGGTTGGCGTGCAACGTCAGCCGATTGTTAACGGGCTTCTCCCGGAAGTCCAATATTTGCTAAGGGATGACGGCCTTAAATCGGCCCTTAATTAATGAGCTGCTACGTGTAACGCTCTATTTGGCCAGGGTGCTTTCAGATGTTTGCTTTTGGGCTCATTCTCGCCATGTTTGTCTTGCGCTCGAGCGCGGCTGCTCGCAGTCGCTGGCCTCAGGGATATCGCGGAATACGCATCGCGCGAGAAGACGCTAGGAAGCTGCGACGGTTCTGCTTTATCCCTCGGGATGACTATAGGCTAATCCAGAGTGAACCATATGGTGCTTACTCGAGCCGCTGTCTAAGCAAAATTTTCGCTCAGGTCAGGAATACAATTTCAACAAGCTTACCGAGGAGGAAGTGAACTCCCTGGGCTTACCCTACGACTACGACTCGATAATGCATTACGCGAAGAACACCTTCTCGAAGGGCACGTACCTCGACACCATTCTGCCCATGGAGAATCACGGCAAGAAGAGGCCGGAAATTGGCCAGAGGATACGACTCAGCGAGGGTGACATCGCCCAGACTAATCTTCTTTACAAGTGTCACAGTGAGTTGCGTCATCCGACAGAAATTTCTCAAGTCAAACCTTTGCATTTCTCGATGACCCTTTTTCACAGAATGCGGACGCACCTTCCAAGAGAACAGTGGAAGTTTTGGCTCGTCCACCCACCCCAACAGTTCACCGACCACGGACGGTGAACGCTGCGAATGGCGAATCACGGCAACTCATGGAGAACGAATCGTTTTGAATATCACCAGCTTAGACATATTTAAGAGCGACTATTGTCGAACTGATTATTTGGAGATTCGCGATGGTTACTGGCAAAAAAGTCCTGTTTTAGGTAAAACATAATTGGTCCGTTTAATAAGTGTAGTCGTGTGTCTTCTACGGGGAGTGACATTCGATTTTCTGTCAATTCCTGCTATTTAGGGAGATTTTGTGGAAGCGGTAAGATTCACGATCCTGTTGTCTCAACCGGAAGCAGGATGCTCGTGACATACGTCACTTCCAATCGTCAGAGCGGTCACAGAGGATTCAATGCGAATTACGAAGCCGTCTGCGGCGGAGAATTGGAGCTGGATGGAGTTGGTCATCTGGAATCGCCAAATTATCCGGAGGAATATCAGTCGAGCAAGGAGTGCGTTTGGAAGCTGACTGTACCGCAGGATTATCAGGTGGCTCTGAAGTTTCAATCGTTCGAAATTGAGAACCATGATAATTGCGTCTACGATTACGTGGAGGTGAGAGACGGTCACAATGCGGACTCGCCCTTAATCGGCGTCTACTGCGGCTACAAAATTCCTCCGGATATCAAATCCAGCGGGAACAAGCTGCTCGTGAAATTCGTCAGCGATGGATCCGTTCAAAAGGCCGGTTTCTCGGCCACTTTTATGAAAGGTGCCGCTCTAAATCCCTTCTTCTAAATTAGCCACTAGATTTACTTTTCACAAACCATCGATCAATTGTCCTTTAAACTTTAAAGAATTCGATGAATGCGCGCTAATCGATCATGGCTGCGAGCACGACTGTATAAACACACTTGGGGGTTTCGAATGCAGCTGCAAGATCGGCTACGAGCTCCATTCCGATGGGAAACATTGCGAAGGTAATTAAATTCAAAATTTACAATATGCACGAGTGATTTTTATCTTCTTTTACGTCTTTTACGTCTTTTACTCTCCTATCAGATGCCTGCGGCGGAATCACCGACGCGAGCAACGGAACGATCACCAGCCCTTCCTTCCCGGAAATGTATCCTGGCAACAAGAACTGCGTCTGGGAGATCATAGCTCCTCCACAGTATCGTATCACCCTGAACTTTACGCATTTTGACCTCGAAGGCAATAACGTCTATCAACAGGAGTGCGAATACGATTCCGTCGAAGTAGCGAGTAAGTTGGGCGAGGATATTCTGCGAAAGCACGGGATATTCTGCGGCACGAGACTTCCGCCTCTTTTGACCTCGGAAGGGAATTCAATGAGAATCGCTTTTACCTCGGACAACAGGTAAAATCATAAGTTCGTCAGTCGGCGGATCTAGGGCCCTCATAAACGGAGGAAAGTTCACTCGCCATCCATTTATCGTAAAAATCGTGCTCAGTGTGCAGAAATCCGGATTCGCCGCTGTTTTCTTCATGGACATGGACGAGTGCGCCAACAATAACGGAGGCTGCCAGCACGAGTGTCGTAACACCATTGGCTCGTATCAGTGCTCCTGCCACAATGGCTTCACCCTCCATGAAAATGGACACGATTGCAAGGAAGGAGGCTGCAAGTACGAGATTACCGACCCTTCGGGAACCATCACGTCTCCCAACTATCCCGATTACTATCCGGGTCATAAAGATTGCGTTTGGCACTTTACTACTACTCCTGGACATCGCATAAAACTGGTATATCCGATTCAATCAATCGATATCTATTTAAAGAAGAGCAGAGGAAGAATTATCGACTGTTTCCAGATATTTAACATTTTCGAAATGGAGCCCCACCAGGAGTGCGCTTACGATCACATTGCCATTTACGATGGCGATTCCCCGGAGAGTCACACTCTTGGCAGATTTTGCGGAAGTAAACTGCCACATCCTATTCTAGCAACAGGCAATCAAATGTATATGGTCTTCAAGAGCGATAGTTCCGTGCAGAGAAAGGGTTTCATGGCCGTTCATACCACAGGTAATAACCAGCTGACATAAATTCCTAAGGAATCTCTTCTCTCTCCTTTACTTCGTCCTTTATCTATATCTACTTTTGTATATTTTGTGAAGCCTGCGGAGGACACTTGGTAGCAACGGATCGCGTGAAGCATCTTTATTCTCACGCAAAGTACGGATATCACAATTACGATCACAGAACGGATTGTGATTGGACCATAGAGGCACCCGTTGGAAAGAATGTCCATCTGTCCTTCATGTCCTTCCAGCTGGAGGACGAGAACGAGTGTGGCTACGACTTCGTTGAAGTTTACTCTGGTTTAGATTCTTCCGGTCCAAGCTATGGCCGGTTCTGTGGGAATTCCGTAAGTCCCCGTATTATTCCTCAGGATCATTCTCAATGACGAACCATTGCGTTTCCATGTAATTGAATTATTTTGCGCATCCACGCAGAACACCACGGACATCATATCGATGAACGAGGCGTTGCTGGTCCGATTCCGCACGGACGACACGATAACCAATAAAGGTTTCTCGGCTGCGTTCGTCGCCATCGAGAAGCAGGACAGCGAGGAGACCCTCGGCGGCAGGGAGGACGAAGACGAAAACCTTTGATCGACCGGGAATCTTCTGATCGACACGCTCGATTCAGAATGATTAGGTTCGCTCTCGTGCGACTTTACGGGCCTTCCACTTAGCTCGCACGCTAGAGCCGAGCATCCGTGTTTCTTTTATTTTCTTTTGATAATAGGAATTCTATTCTTTAAGTAACGACAGTGACTAATTTAACGAATAATTACTCGTGAACATTCGTTAGCGTCTATGACCTATCTCGTTCGGCCTTAGCCGGACCTGAACGTGCCATATAATTTAGATAGAAGGTAACGTATTACTAATACGAGTAAAGCGCCACTTGCCCAGGATTAACCCATCGTCAGGAATCAAGAGTCAAGCCCAGGATGGATCGTCAGTATTCGTTAGCTGACTTGTGCGCGACTTTCCTCCCACTTTCCTTATCTCCATCCGTTTATCGAGTTCGTCGTCACTGCCCAAGATCCAAAGAACGAAAAGAAAAGTAAAGGCGGGTTTGAGCTACGGAACCCACTCGATCTCCGAGTCGCTAACAATGTGATTGAACTTGGGGGTCGAGGGGATCCTACTCTATATTGTACATAGATATAATTAAAAGTAGACTTGGACTCTGTGCTGTTTTACAAGTGGTTCTAGAATCTAGAGCAAAAGTTTCCGAAAAAGCGGCTGAAAGAAGCAACTCGAGCTACCACGTTCGGAGCTGCATGCATTTCTTTTTCGATGTTGAAACTTTCGATGAACGAGGCCAGGTAGACTACTGCCTGTAGGATGTGCTTCTGACTCTCTTCTTTTTTCTCTCCCTCTTCGTAAGAATCTTCAAAGTTTCGACTATGTCCTCTTCCCTTACGCTCTGTCCCGCGCGCCGCTATTTATTTAATTATATGGATGAGTGTGTAAATATACTAATATTGTCAGAGCGTCACCATTACAATGTCGCAATGAATCCGCGAAACGAGATTATTCTTTCGATCGGCGCGCAATTGTTCTTCGTCGTCGCTCGAGGATTCAAAGGCTCAGCCTCAACAGGGACTTATCTCGAAATTCTACATAGAAACTCTCTATTCCTTGAGAGACGATTGAGCCTGAGAATTTCTATACATAAGTATACGAGCGCATTTCTATAAACGTAGATGATTCGATTGTACACAATATTCGCATGTACGTATACGCCACATAGATATACATGTACGCATGCACCATCACATATAGACTTGAATCTTTTCTTATAGGCATTTATATATTATAATAGAATAGTAAATACCCACCATTGAAGATCGACATATGTATATTTCCATGCAACATGGACGCACGTACAAGAACAACAATGCCGATCTCCATTTTTAGCGTTCATTAATAAAAGATTCAAAGTTTCTGTATTCACGGGATGACAGTCAGTTGACTTTTGAAAATTTTTCGTAAAATTTAATTCGTTTATTCGCTCCCAAAATATAAGATACATTGATTTTCATATGTTCATACGTCGCTATCGATTAAGCGAGATATTATCGGATCCTCCTTCTCTTTAAGGCGTGCTTACAATAATTCATTTTTTATCACAGGTAAAAGTCGCTCGTTCGCGTCGACCTTGTAAGGAGAATCGACGCTCGGGGACTCCACTCCTGACGCCTCTATACGTCGGGAAGAGTCAAAAGAATATTAAAAAGGAAGAAGAGATTGACGTACGGAGGAATGTAGAGATCCCGTCGCGTCGGTCCCAGTCGACAAATAGAATTCCATTTCGAATACGTCGCCAGACGATAATTCATTGGTTCGAACGTAGAATATAATTTCTCCTTCGTGGAAGCCTAATAGGCTCCTTTGCACATGAACGATACAATGATCCTTAATACTTACTGTAGAATATAGTATATTATATATATATATATATAGAGTGTCTCTTGAAAAGTGAAAGATATCGAATAAAACGCAGCCCAGAACGCGAGCAGTTTTCGTAATGAAAAATAAAAAAGAAAACTTACAATGGCTCGTATGTATTAGTCGCATGATAAATCCGCAGAGTGTATATGTATAATGTCAATATCTCTATGTATGCTTATCAACTTGTTCGAACTTTATTTACAATAATTGGCCAGTATCGCGAGTTCACCATCGATCTTCGGTTGTCCAGCGCAGATTCATCGAAATTATGTACACATTTATCCAGATGAAAGAGAGATTCTTGATATTCATCATTGCGCGTGGACAAACGATTCTCGACCACTAGAGCTGTGGATTCTTGTATTCCTTATGCCTTAGCTTAAATTATTGCATTTGATTTTTAAACGATCGGCACTGATCGATCGCTTAAAGATCGAAGATTCTACGTTTGAGGAGTTTTCCTGGACTCTCACCATAAATAGAGTGTACAAAGTTCATTAACTCTACGAGTAAACGAATGAGCCGGGCGAACGCGACTTCCTATCGGTAAGATTCCATCGCGATCGCTGGCCCTGAACAAGAATACTTCATCCATCACTCAGGCATTCAGTCAGACATCTTCAAGGTAAAGGAGACTTACGTTCCACCCAATTCTGGGTCTGAATCAGTCGATTTGCTGGGTCCGCTACCATCCTTGGGACCGAAGCCATTGGCCATTCGCTGATAATGAACTTTCCAGGTACTGAGTGGTCTCGTGTAATCCAAATGATCATACACCGTATCCGCGTTATTTTGTTTAATCTCGTCGTAGAGATGTTCGGCTTTTTTGCCATCCATTTCGTCGATGGTGTGATAATTGTTAACATTCGGATTACCAAGATCCGCGTCCTTATTCTTCAAGGAAGCAGCGTGATCGTATTGCAGTCCGTAGGCACCTTTCGAGCTGTCGTCATCCTCATCCGTGCAGCTTCCATGAGCGGTACCCAACCTGGCTCTCTCGTTGTTCACATTCTTCATACCTAGGTCGTTCTTTATTTGAACGTTGTTCAACAAAGTCGCCGTACCGTCATCGGATTTTGATGAACCTTGATACGAGTACACAGGATTGTCGAACTGATTGCGATCTGGGGGGAAAAAATGTCAGGCAATGAACGTCAGTTTTTTCTTGTACTAAATGACAAAAAGTCTGAAGAAGTGTTATTTACCAGGTGACGTAACCGGCTCCGCCGCTATATAGTGAACTTGTGTTATCTCCTTCTTCAAGTTGGAAACACGCTTGCGATGATACATCCAGGCTGCGAAGGTGCCAGCGATGATTATGATCATCGCGAATATTCCAGCAACGACGCTTCCGTACCCTGACTCTTCCTTCTCCTGAACGTTGGGAGAGAAGAGTTGTTCGTCGCAATTTGTACCTGGAACACCTCGATTAGCTCAAGAGCATTATGATTCGAAATTCATCGTACTTACCTGTGTAACCGTGTCTGCAGATGCATCCGACTTTAGGATGACAGATGAAGAAGTCATTCTTGCATTCGCAGGGATGCATGCAGTGATCACCGTAATATCCCTCAGGACATACTGAAGTGCAGAAGAAGAAGGAAAATTGTTATCCAGCAACTTTCACTTTGGCTGATCATTACTTTCATTAATAAATGTCAAGTCAACGGGTATCCTTACTTTCCGTACACTTGGTCCCGGTCCATCCTGGATTGCAGTGACAATTACCATCGTTCGATCGGCACCGTGCTCCATTTTGACAATTGCAATGCTGCGTGCAGTTGAAGCCATAAGTCCCCTGAGGGCAAGGAATATCGCAGTATTGTCCATGCCAACCAGGTGGACACTGACAAACGCCTAGAATCATACGTAATCGAAGTAATCGTTATCATCGTCATCGATCAACGATGAAAAGAATGATTCATCTTAAACCTACCAGTGACATGATGGCACTCCGCTCCGTTTTTACAATGACAATGCTGGGCACAATTGAGTCCGTACCGTCCCAATGGACAAGGATGTTCGCAAGTCATGCCCAAGTACCCAGGTCGACAGACGTACTCTCCGGTTACGTGATCGCAAGTCATATTTCCTGAAAGAAGAGACGAACATTGACTGGCACGATCCGCAGAGAACCGGTCAACGTAGAGAAAAACCGAGAATGCAAGCCTAGACAGCGGAGGAAGAAAGAGTGCGCGTATCGCAGTAGACAGGAAGTCCAGCCGGCGTCTAGAATAATCTGTCAGTACGAGTCCTGGAGGATCACGGATCCATACTTACGAGGCAGCACTGCGGAACGATGCGGCGTGATGCGATGCTCCGTTAAAAGCAAAGGATTGGACGTCGGAGGAAGGAATGTTGCCGGAAATAGAAGCAATACCAATGGACAGAATAAAAAAAGCATGCGTCTCTACGTGGAAATAAAGAAAAGCTTCGCTTGGTCAAAATGTCTAGCCAAGACGATGAGAAGCAACGGGCATGCAAGCATAGCGTCTAAAGAAATGCAACCGATTTAGCCGAATGCTCGAGTTATGCAAGAACTTCGCCTAATTCCTCTTGCGATGTAACGTTCGAATAAATGTGCCATGACTTACCGTGTCTTTTTTTGAGACATCTTTCTCGACAGCGCACACCGTACCAGCCTTCTTTGCAGGGCTGCGAGCAATCCTCCCCCTCCCAGCCTCGGGCGCAAATGCAGTTTCCGGTTTCCGGATCACAAGAGCTATTGTTCATGCAGTTGCACTGCTCGTGACACTTATCTCCGTAAAGACCCTCAGGACACTGAGTCTCGCACCGGATCCCTGTTTAGCCATAAGTTCAAATCTCTACCGACGTCACGCACCTAACTGATCATCGTTTATAGATTGGAATGATTGGGTCGAAGCGACTCGAATGCCTCACGCGTTTATATTGCCAATATTGGAAATAAGAGAAATTACATTAAGGAAATGTCGCAAATAAAACGATCGCTGCAAGTGAGTGAGGATGACCGGAAGGAAGGAATGGGAGCAGACAAACCTCGCCATTCTGGCTTGCAGATGCAACGTCCGGTCGCCGGGTCGCAGTCGACGCTGTTCTCCTTGTTGCAATCGCAGAGTTGCTCGCATTTGTATCCATAAAATCCCTTAGAGCAGCGGTCCTCGCACAGCATCCCAGTGAAACCAGCAGCACACGTGCACGTGCCTTTTGCGTTTACGTATTGGTGATAGGTGGGTGCGTGGGTGAGGCGCACACGTTTACGTGAAAAATTGAAAAAGGAGGACAACCTGAATGAGGTCTTATCTACGCCAGTTGTTAAGGATTCGCGGAAAAAGAATGCTTGTGTCAAGTATCGTGCGTGATATTCTCTTTAAACTACCAAAACCAAGCAGGATGTCAATCGAGGTATCGGTTATTAGTTATTAGTATTAATCATTAGTTTTTCCCTTACCATTTTGCGGACTGCACGCTGCATCGTTGAGGCAGTTGCACTTGTCCTTACAGCCTATGCCGTAAGATTTTTCAGCGCAAGGACGATCACAGAGGACTCCAATCCATCCTAGTAAAATCCACACACACTACTGTCAACGGACAACTTACCTAATCGCACAGATCCTCAAATTTTATTTATACAACTAAAAGACAAACACTCCAAGCACAATCGGGACAAAACGGGGCCTTGTGGAGGACGAGCGAAAAATACTAAACTGACCGCAAGCAATGCGAAACGATACGATAACAAATTTCTAGGATCAAGATGAAGGAAAACTGCTAATAGGGAGACTTTCCTCCTCCGTTCATCAAGCTTGAACTCCTCTTCTTCGATGTTTTCTAATTTGCTACAAGGATCGACTTACCTGCAGTGCAGTTGCAGCGACCATTCTCTGGCGAACAGGAAGCACCGTTTTTGCAGGCACATTTCTGGGCACAATCCTCACCGTAAGTGTTCTTCGGACACAGCTCACTACAGTCCTCACCTCTGTAACCAGCGACGCACATGCAAGTGCCGTTAACGGGCGAGCATTGAGCGCTGTTCTTGCAGTTGCACTTGTTTTGGCATCCCTTGCCGTACGTGTAATAGGGACAGGTTCGCGCGCAGATTGCACCATCCCAGCCAGCTTTGCAAATGCACTTCCCGGTCCAAGGATGACATAGCTCCGTATTGTCATTGTCGCATTCACAGACCTAATAGATAATGTAACGGTATAAAGTTGTTACGAAGCACGATATGCATCTTTCTACGGATTATGCCGAAATTTCAAATGACCTGGGTACAATTGGGACCCCAGAGACCGTCGCTACACGCACGCAAGTCGCACATTTTACCCGTCCATCCAGGACTGCAATGGCAGGTCCCATCTACCGGGGAGCAGGTGGCGCCATTCTCACAGGTGCAATCGTTCGTGCAGTTTAGGCCGAACTTGTTCTCCGGACATCTCTTGAAACACTGTAGACGAAATCATATAAAATTCAGATATCCCGAAAAGCATCAATACACTGAATAATATAATTATTGATAATTACATTATCACCGTAAAAGCCAGCTTTACATTGACACTCTCCAGTGATGTGATTGCAAGAAGCTCCATTATAGCAGTCGCAAGTCTCACTGCAGTTTTTACCCCAACTACCCTCTGGGCACCTATTGGCACAAACTGAACCCTGCAAATCAAGTTGGTTTGTTACAATTTCAGAATATCAAGACTGTAAATGTTCTTCAAGTTTGTGCTACCATCCATCCGGGAGTGCAAAGACATTCGCCTGTCGTAGGATTGCAAGATCCACCATTTTGACATCTACACTCGGACTTGCATTCGTCCCCGTGTTTTCCGTCAGGGCAGAGATCGTCGCATCTGAAGAGACAACACAACTGGCGTAGCTGTTTAAGTTCGTATCTGACAATTTGAGAAAATCTCTGGCTAACGAAACTTACAAGGGTCCAGTGTATCCAGGAGCACAGTGGCACTCGCCGGAAATGTGGTGACAACTTCCGCCATTATGACAGCGACATTCTTCAACGCAATCCTGACCATAATGATCGGGAGGACATTGTTCATGACAAAAGATACCGGTCCAGCCTCTGGTACATCTGCATTTGCCATCGAACGGATCGCAGCTGGCTCCATTTTGGCACATGCAATCCTCCTGGCAATCCCTACCCCATTTGCCCAATGGGCACTCTACCAAGAAGAAACCAGTTCCAGTAAGAGTTGCCTGGAGAAGTTTTTATTCGAGATGAAATAAAATTTAAACTCACTTATATCACATGCAGGACCTCCGTATCCGGATTCGCACTTGCATTCATCCGGTGCTACGCAAGTGCCATGGCGACAGTCCTCCGAGCAGACTGGAATGCAACGATCGCCAGTGTTGGTCTTCGTGAAACCCTTGCAGCATTCTTCAACGGGTCGTGCTTTCAAGAGGGTCTGACAAGGAGGGAGAATTCCAACTTTATAGTGACATCAAAGAACAACGGAAGAAGTTAGACCGAAATGGGCTCCGGACCTATCCTTACCTGAGTTCTGTAGACAGTCTTGAACTTAATCCTGTACTTGGAACATCTTGGCGGAATGCTGAGGCACCAAGTGTACTCGCGCACCTGATACGGAACCTGCTCGGATATTCTCACAGTCGTCGTGTATCTACGTTATCAATGATAACACATAAATGAAGGATATTTATCAATAAGCACTATTCTGGGACCACTTACTGTTCCTGCCGCGTACAGACGTTGGGCCCTTCCAAGGCCCCCACTGAGCTCAAGACAGTCAGAGCCACTGCAGGGACTAACAGCCAGATCACGCGACCCATTTCGCTCATTCGAAATGATTGGTCAATTATATTTCTTTTCTCTTTGTCCTTTCACGCGCGAATCAGCACTGCATTTCTTCTGGCATTTATCTGAACTCTAAAGAATCAAGAGAGTCGATCCAGCAGACAATGATACACGACATCAGCAGGGTCCATGAGCTTCGATCTTCATCATGATATTCTGTGCTCTGTAAAAAAATACCAGGAAAACGAATTCGCTTTAGCACTGCTCGTCGTTTTTCTTCTTTCTCTTCTCTTATCCTTATCCTTATTCTCCAATTGGAAACTGTACTTATAACTGTACGCTAAAGTGGGTGGGCAGCGCAAGCATGGTTCGAGACTGGTAACTCCTCACTGCTTACTGCTTACTGTTCACTGTTCACTGTTCACTACTGACTAGTCATTTGTGACTTTTACTGCGCATGCAGTGGACGATAACGTATGAGACACGGGCACGTGTAAAGTCGGTTTCGGTTACGCCTTATCGCAGATAGATCACATTTGAAATCACTACATAAGCAAAGGCTAAGCTGATATATTGGAAGACTGCCATTGCTAATGGACATTATTTATTACTGAGCTCCAGCTTTGAGCCACTAGCATCCTAAACGATCTGGGAAATGAAAGGAAACAATAGAATTATGAGAATCAATTTTATATCCTGCATTTTTCACAAATCTATTCAAGAAAAGATTTTATTTCGAAGTCACGGCCGTAAAAATAAAACAGAAATAACTACAGGCGATTAATTCTGTTTATGGCACTCTGCCAAGGAAATTCTCTTGACCACTTTTCTGAATTTCTTCTTTTTTTTTATTGATTTAAACACGAATTTGAAAGAACTTTCCATTCGTATTTCTTTTTATTCGGTCGTTACTTTTCTCGTCCCGAGTGAATCACGCCTTAGGACGTGCTCGCATAAATGGCCCTCAATTTTTTTGTTGAACAACCAACGTTGTGATTCACGTGCGCAGCCATTTTTTTGCATGTAGCGGCGAACGAAAAAACGGCACGTGGCCGGAAGTCTCAAATTCTAGGAATAAGTATATTCGATAACGCGCATTTCTTTTCACGTGCGATACACTCGAGTATCTCTATCGTATCCACTCAACGTCTATTTCTGGTGCCAAAGCAGCCAATGGGAAAAATAAAAAAAGAAATGCTCCTCCCGATGGGAGTCAGGCCGCAAAGCGTTGCGCGAAACGCGAATGTTGCTCCATGACGTTTTCTGTTTTTGCAAGTAGCCGAGCGAGTTCGCAGCCCCGTGACCTTCTCTCGCACATTCGTAGCTTCGCAGATGCGTGTGCGAATAGACCTCAGCGTGTGTGCCTGAATGCGTGCGGGCGTAGGTGTCCAGAAGGTGGTACCAGCTTTCTGCAGAACATTCGTCCATGTTCGTACAGAGCCATCCCCGCGAACAGCAACTTCCCACGCCATTTTTTTCATCTAATCAGGCATAATTTATTCAACGTCAGCGTCTCGCGTTGATGCTCCAAGAATGTGTCGACTGAACTTCTTCGTGGTCTTTCGTAAATCCAACAGATCATGCGCGACACTCGATACGTTAACCGATACCGTTAACGATAATAATCTACAAAGAGACTGGAATAACGAGACAGGAGCCGAAGAAAAGGGTGGGTCGAGCAAGGGTTGAATTTTCGCGGCTCGGCGTGCACGCAGACTGGCAACCCCTATTTTTCTCTTTGTTGCTCCCTTTCCCCAGTCCTTCGAAAGAGCTCGTGCGCTTATTCATTTCTACGTACATACACCATTACACACGTATGCACATGCACAATAAGCACGGCGTGCACGTGCAGGGGAATTTCAAGAGGGTGGCTCGTCGCAGATGCGTGCCAAATGCTCTCGCGTGTAAAACGCACTGCAAAACATGCTCGACGTGGAAATAATGCCGCGGAAGTACAGTGTGCACAAAACTCCCCTCCTTTTCTTGTCCGACAAACCCTCGCATCGTTTCACTCTTCGTGCCTGCAGCTATCGATGCCGAATGCAGTTGCGCTGCACTTGCGTCAAAACCAATTGGACTGGGGGCGAAGCTGGACCACTCGTCCTCTAGGGGAGTCAATTAATTCATAGTGGATGTGCAGGTCACATGTGAATTGGACCGAAGATTGATACCAGTGGCGTCACTGCCAGAAGTAAAGTGACTCACAGGATGTGGTGCTGCTGAAGTAGCCATAGAGTACGATAGCGTTGTAACTGTACACAAGAATGGACAATCGCATCGCTGTCTAATGAACGTCCATCCGCAGTCGCTGACAAACAAGTCACGCTACTCGGGTTACTCTTGCGGTTTTGACGCTCGACTTCTCGATCGGTTGCGTCATGCAGGAATCTTCGTATCCGTGATTTACGTCTGAGTAGCGCGTATCGGTCGATCCAAAAATATTCACAACAATGCTACGCGCTCTGATTTCGCACACGCATTCATTGTTGACCAGTGTCATTTTTCTATAAGCAATAGGATCCTCGCGATCAACGCGTTATCTCCTTCCTTCCTAGCAGAGACTTTTCGACGCAGGCCAGTCGATCGATATGGTCGCCATCTTTAAAAAATTTCAAAGCTCGCAGCTTTTACGATACAACTGTACTTTGTACGTTCTTATACATCCGTGGAAAGGTTGACACTTTGTTCTGCGCTTGGAAAAAGAAAGAGAAGAGCTCGTTAGGTGCAAGCGGCAGAGAAGCTTGCAATTTTAATGAGGCGAGGGTTGCTGCAAGAGGGATGCGTCCTATGAAATGACGAGACTTATCTCCGTGCCCTCCATTCATTTAGTTCCTCACTTTCTCAACTTCTACGTGCATGCTACGCATAGTATGTTACGCGAATGATTTATTTATTTAAAAAAACACGACAGAAAACGTTTTTTTCCAGACTCGTTAAAGGTAAAAAATAAGTTCCTGATTTAATAAGGGCTGCTCGCTTGACACAGTAACGAATACAGACTTTTATCTTTTGCCCTCCGGTAGTTGGCTCATGTAAGAGCGCAAAGTCCAAGTTTCCATTCGTGATGAAGACAGCCTCTGCGCACATGCGCACATGCGTGCATGTGCATGTACATACAGGCGATACGATCAGCGGCCAATGCATTATCACGATATCGCAATATACATTGTTTTTATCTATAAGCTGCACACGTGAATGTAAGACAACAACGTTTGATGACAACATCTTTATCCACGATCTGCCCACAGAGATAAGGAACGGTTTCATGGAAGTTTATCGTCTGGACTTCTACAAACATCAAATATGACGTACGGCAGTTGACGTATCGAAGTACAAGTTCCCTCTGGAGAATTTTCAACAGGGCTATCCAGTTTCGCGTTTGACTTTCAACGTCGCCTCCAGTGTCGCTTTACACGTTGTTTACGATTGTTTGAAAAATACGCATGCGTTTCGACGCGATTTAAGAGGAACGGATGTAAGCACAGATAAAGGAGAAACGAAGAGATGGAGATACACGTCCGCGCGGAAGTTTCGCTCGCAGCGTCCCAAACGCCGAGCAATAAATGAGAGCGGAAGTGACAGTTAAGCCACGCCGAGGCTTTCCTGCGTGCGTTGTACTCCGTCTCTCCTCTCCTCTCCTCTCCTCTCCACTCCTCTCGACACTACTTGGTGTCGTTGCTACCCACTGCTGGTCCAATGCGTAATATCGAGATACGAGTGTCCTGCGATTTTCTTTACGCAACCAAAATGCAGCTCGGCGACAGTGAAAGTTGCACCTGGTGCGTGTCTCTGCAGCTTAGACTTGACTGCGAAAACATGGAGTATTTAAAGCAGAACGGGAGGAAATGGCACGTAGGTGTTGGTTGAGCCCAGCTGCACCCTCGAGGTTTCCGCGAGGGAGTTCTCGGGTTCAGAGCGGATTGTGTTCCTTCGTTCTTTGCTTCGGCGAGATTTATAAAAAAAAAAAAAGAAGAGACTCCAGACGTCGTTAGTCACGGCGCCTCCAGCGTTACATTTAATGTGCGCCACTGAGTAAAAAGCCAAGAGTCCTCTGAGAAATATCTGCTTTATATTTACAGACACTCCGGATCACCATACATTCAGGCTAGATAATCGCGACTTCTTCAATGCGGTTGTTTTTGCGAAATTGCAAAAGCGGAAGTTCTTGTAGTGTTGCGATTCGATAGAGGTTCCTTTTACGTATGTGTACGTAGCCGCACGCATGAATCACGATAACGGTTAATCGTAAAAGAGTTTACAGAATAAAATTGATTGTTTGAAATGGTAAAACAATGAATGGTCCCCATGAATAATGATACATCGAAACGAGATCATCGCTTCTAAAGTTAAGCATGATTTTGGCCAAGAGTCAAAATCTCCTGGGTGTTAATGGGAAGTGTTATTACTATTATGCGGTGTCTCTAAAGAGAGACATTAGCAAGTGCTTATCGCTCCAGTGGCTTTGACCGAATACCGCAACATTAAAAAAAGCTGCCTTCAAGGTCCCTACACACGTATACACTACACATAGAAAGCACCTGCGTCCTCGAACGTTCCCAGGAAACTCATCCGTTCTGTCCTCTCGTCCTCGCGAGTTGCATCTCCCAAGTAATCTCGAGTCAAAGCGCGTTACACGACGCGATGCAGCATCCCAGCACAGCAATATATCGATCCTGTTTATTTTTGTGCATTCCAGTGGAGACGCAGCTGTTTCAAAGTATTATCGACCGCTCCAAAGCATCGCTCCAATGGCGGCTTCTTCTTCCACCGACGTGTTCACCCTTTCGTTTGTTGCTCCCTCGCAGCACTGCCCACCGAAACGACCCATTTTAGCTATTCCTGATACGATCTTATCCAACAAGTGCCTTTTAATACAGCATCCACTGGCAGTTGTGTCGCCGGAGAAATCATCTACGGTAAATAACGAAAATATTCGCAGGTCGCTCGAGTGCGAAGGACACGCGTCAATTTTTCTCTTCTCTTTCCGATTGCACGTTTATCGCAGCTCCGATTGGCCAAACGCAGCCAAAAAGTTTCTCGCGATTCTTTTCTCTGGACCAGCAAGAAACACACTGCGCAAGTTGCGCATTCGTGCTGGGCAATTGGCAGCCTCCGTATAGGCTGATTGGACCCGTAAACGGTGTTCGTAGAATTCCTGAACGCGGGCCCCGCGTGCAATGTGTCCACTCACATGTTTACGTACTCTAGCATGCATGGCGGCCACGGCTAACGTAACGTAACACAGGTACTATATACCGACTCTGTCGCATAGGATCGTGGATCGAGGAGCGTGTCATTCCCGGAAGATCCAGTCATTCTATCGAACGCGTGGGTATCAATTACGTACGCGTAATGCCACGCATTTCTCGACAATTACCACTTGGCAACCCTTTTATTTAATTTCGCCAATTCATCCTCTTCCACGATTCAGCCCACGAATCCTCGCTAAACTCATTCGCGGGAATGGGACCAAGCAGACTGTGAGCAGCGAAACTCCCTCTTCCTATTTTTCCACTTAACTCATTCTGCCGTCATAATCATTTTTCCATATAAGATGCAAAACCTAAGTCATGAAACACCTTTACGAATCAACTTTCGACTCGGACCCGCGTATCTCATAGACTTTGCCTTTCACTTCTACTATCACCGCTGCACTGACTGTTTGCATTCTCAATTTGCTCACTGCTATAACCAAAGCCACTACTTTTATTTTTCAAATTCCAAACGCTACGTGTAACTTACAGAAGTTTCATAGAAACGTTACCGCCGCCATCGTGCGAACTTCGTCATCGGCGACCCTGGCTCTGAGTCTCTGCATTGACATATGCGAAAAACGTTCGAGGTTGCGAGCATTAGACTAACAATGCATTCAGAACGTTAAGAGGTAGCAACGTGTGACGTGTGCACTGATTAAGAGGGGGAGAGGAGGGGGGAACCGTTTTAATGACATGCGGGCTAAGATGACTTTACCCTTATGAAATTTCATTCGATCACTATGTCACACAGATATGTTTTTCTAGACTGAGTCCTCGCGTATCTCGTAATGAGTCGATGAGGCATCTACTTATCTAGAACGTCTTTGTCATCTCGTCATTGGATTAACGGGAAAACGAAGATAACATAGTCGCACGTAACGCCTTGACAATACTGAAAAGGAGGAATGGAATTCGACTGTTTATTTTCTTGCAAAGCATAGAATATTACTTGTTTTGAAAACTAGCCACGTTCTATGAGTAACTACTAGCGAGAGGGACGAGGACAACGTGACTTATCAATGAGTTAACGGTACTGGCTGTACCGGCGAGTACCGGGAGCCATCTTTTGGCCAAAGTCCTGGACGCCCTTAATGCCTTAGGCACCCTAATATATCCTATTATATCCCCCTTAGCCTAATCTCACATGTAACTCCATATCAGGAATAAAGTATACGACTCTGTCCAGCTTAAACGATAAATCAACGAAAATATAACATTATAAAAGTTAGGAAACCTTCCAATCTCTAATCAGGAGTTTCCTATAATTGAGTGTTATGGATTAGGAATTGCCCAATTTGAGTGATCGATAATTCAATCCACTAAGTAACGTAGACCAGGCTTCATAAGTTTCCAAGTTTTCGAGTAGTGCTTCTTTCTCAGCAGAAAGTGTTCAGTTGGTTCCTGAATCAACCTATTTATCAAAGTGTTGGTAGAATACCAGTGTGCATAGATACTCCATAGGCCAAAGTTTATGGCCCAAATGAATCAGACCGAAATCTTTTTCCTGGACAGTTTGGAACAAGGCGACGCGATAGGATTGATAGTGGCCTGAACAAAGTTTGTGCCACTTCCGGAAATGTTGCCCTCTCGCGTATGCAGATGTGTGTCACAAGCTGCATATGTCAACATAAGGAAATTCATCCCAGAGGTAAACACAGTCACGTACCGCATTCCGCACTCTTGGAGCAAATAAAGACACGCTCGTAGAAGAAAAAGCAGATAATGCACGAAGTGAGTAAGACTAATAACGGAGGGAACATGAAAGGCAAATAAAATGTGAAAAACTAAATGAATCATTTCCGGTCTGACGCTCAAACCATAATGGCGAACGCTGGAGAAGCGGAATCTGCGACTCGTCACCCTGACAATCGGAGATCGGACATTTCCTAGTCGATAAGCACTTAAGAAATCGAGGAACGACCTGGACGTCGTCAGCATTCTGGAGCGTCGTTTCGCTAAGGATACTTTCACGATTAGACGAAGGACACATCAGCCAAGTTAATTTGAATGACAGAGACTTCGTCACTGGCTCGTTCAGTCAATGATTCTCAGCCAGACGGAGAAACAAAACTGTACTCCGCGCCATTATGAGTTTAATCCGTCCCAAGGTGAACAAGAAAAGGCCTCGAGGGAAAGAGCAGGATACCAGGATGAAACCTGGACACGTTATAGATGCTACTCTTCAATGCATTACTGGACTCTGAATTCCATTGGAAAATCACGCCCGGGTTCAGCTACCTCTGGCATTGACTCTGACGCTATCGCTGAACGTTCTATAGTTTGCTGCCTAAAGTATTTTTTGCGGGCGAATTCATATACGCAGTTCAGGCACTAAACATGCATTCTCTCTATTCGTACGTCTGATGCATCTCGATGTCTTTCTTCGTCAATCGACTAAGAATTTCGCGTCCTTCGACACGACGAAGACAAAAGGAAGTCGCGGACCTCGGAACTCTCAGAGCGTTCGTGGCGATTGCGAAAGGAAACCGGCCGCAACGAGGAAGCAATTCCTCGTAATTTTTAAATGTACCGAATAGCAACCAGAAAAAAGTCGACGAATCGTCCAATCGAGCGCCAGGATCCCAAGGAATTTCACAGTAGAGATCTAGAAAATTGTCACAGTTTTTTCGCGATTTACAACTCCCGATTCGTGCCATAACAGGTTGGTTGCTCGACTTTACGATCTTTTCATCGACAGACACAAACTCTCCCGTTATTATAATTGGCGGTATACCGCTAATGACGCAACTGCGCTTCGCCATTAAATTTCCCGTTCCCTCGAACAACAACATACTCCAAATACTCCATATTATTACCAAGAAAAGTAAAAATTTCTACACGCTCAACTGAAGTTCGCTACGAAATAATTAATCAGACAGGAAGAATAAACTCGACCTGCATTCTGTTTCTTTATGAACAGACTAGATAAATCCGTAATCGCCCCAAGCATGTTCCTAAATACGCGGGTTCAGTTGTGGCCCGGATTCCACAGCACCAGCATGAAGCAAGTGGTCGAAATTCCTTTAATTTCACGGGAGAAACGGGCAAGATTTTACATACGTGGTATTACACCAAATGAATAGCAATGTGTCTTGAGCAAGAATCGTCGCGTGGTGGAGACAGATTTACTGCGTCTCCAGCAGAGGAGACGAGTCCTCTACAAGACAGACAGAGGGTCGCGTTGGCAACTTCCAAAAGAGGAGTAATGAAACATACCGTAATAACGAGGAGCTATCCAGGATGATTTAAAGAATCTAAAGAATCCAATGGAATCCAAAGGCCGACGATACTTCTGCACTCGCGATTATCTTTGAGAAACAAAAGAGGACACCAGCTGATCCAGTAAGAACAAACACTTGACACGAAACACTTCTTACACAGCGTCTCTCGCGCGACTAAGCTCTAGCGAATGCTGACGAGTGCTGCCGAGTGCTCCATACGAACCCGCACGAACGCGACACGAAGCTGTCGCTGCGCTGTGGGGCCCGGAGCAGCTAGCTCGGGGCAACTCGGGGACCGGTGACCAATGATGCCCAATGTCACTCGCAATGCCCAGACGAAAAGAATTTACTTCTACCTTGGTTTTCTTCTTTTTTTTAACAGCTTTCAGTATCGACTCGCGATGGCCCAGATCTTATAAACCTCATGGAAGTCCTAGCTCAACGGCACAATAAATTTATTTAAATAAAAAGGGGGCCAACGGTGGGCGACAAGCTACTGCAGAAAATGTTGATTTGCGCGCCGCTTCACGTATATTTTCTCAACACTTTCATGAATTGTGCAGCGACTGAGACTAAAGGAGGCCATCTTACCGACACAGTCGAAATGTCCGCTTTGATGACTTTAGGGACGTTTACGATCTAGTTTCAAATGACGAAGAAATAAGAAGTGTTAACCTGTCAGTGACGTGTTGTGTAGTAATCAACAGCGGGGAATTATCACTCATGATACTTTGATGCATTTTTTGATTTATAACGGTTGACTAAAGAATATTTAGACTCATATATTGCGCTGCGGTAATTTGCATCATCGTCTAATAACGGGAGGAGAGTGAGAAATTGCTATGACGGTAGGTCGTTCCTTATCCATTTATTCAATTAAACGGTCGGATTTATATGTTTCTACAATATCTCATTAGTCAACTATTACATCGTTTTCGAATGGTGACACAGAGAACGTAGCACTCTTGTAAACAGACAAACGTAATAATGGATGCACGCACTGAAACGGATCCCCTGATGGATCAAACCTTTGGGTCAGAATATGCACTCCAACTTGCATTTCAAACAATGAAAGAACGTTGCCAGCAGTTACAGAATAGATTAGCGGCTGTAGAGGAGGAAAATGTATGTTTACGTCTAGAATGTGGCAAAGACACATCTACTGCAGTTGTACGGAGCAGTGCGTCCAATGAAAGAACTCTTGTACAAACTCTACAGGTTTGAAATATTTATACGATTTGTCACCTATATTGTCATTTCATGGTACTATGGGTAAAACTTTTTTTCCAGGAAAAAGTAGAAGACCTTACTAAACAGAAGTCGCAACTCACACATTATATTTTTATGGTTGCTGCAGAGAACCGTCAACTTTGGAATAGATTAACTCGATTGACAAAAACTAATAAATCATTAGGGAACCATTTGAATAAAATATCAGACACATTGAAGCAACATCCACCCATGACACCATCAGATGTTTTGTCCTATAGTTTCAGAGATATTTCGAGTCTCATTAAAAATGAATCTGCAAACTGTCTTCCATCGGCAAACAATGGTATATCTTAAATTTTTTATTCTAATATATATATATTTTATCATACTGTGATATGCATAATCAAAACCCATTTAATTCCAGAGAATGGACAGCAGAGTTTGGAAGAAATGTCTTTAAGAATCCTTAATAGTTTAAAATTAAGAAAATCAGAGCTGGAACAACAATGTGCAGAGGTATTGGAACGACAAAATTTCAGATGGAACAAGAGATTAATATCTGATAATCGTTCCTGATTTAGATGGTAGAAATGCAGAACAGTTTTGATTTGAATTTGCAAAATGGTGGATTCACCTACCCTGATGACGAAGACGTAGATTCCTTACAACAGCTAAAGCAGCATGACATCAGGCTATCCCAAACAAAGGATGCTCTCCTGGCACAGCAAGCCAAACTCAAAAGTGCTTTGCGGAACTTGGAAATTATGAAGAAAGGTAAGATAAGCACGAGACAAATTATCAAAGTTGATTTCAATTCGAATATGAAGAATAGTATATATGTAATACGATTTTAAATTTAGGTATAACTTGCAAAAGTTGTCGTGACAACGCTAGAAAGGAAATGTGTCAAATAGGAACCCAATTTGATTCGGATGACAGTTTGAAGGAACACGGTGCTACTCAGACCAGTTTCTTGCCATCTGGAAATCCTGATTTAGCAAGCGGTCAAAATGTTACTGACAGTGATACGAAGATAAATGAAAGAGTCTGCCCCCTTTGCGGAGCACTATATGGGAAATCCACTACATTTTCGACATTCCATGAACATGTTTTAAATCATTTCACGGAGGAACAGTGGGTGAATGAATTTGAAGTAGTACATTAAAGTAATGACTTTGTTTATCGTTGAAGAAAAACTTGAAAGGAAACGATTGAGTGATACTATTTATAATTAGTTGGTGTGGGAGCACTGCAAAAAATTCATCCATTGCGTATAGTTCGAGTATTTCTCTGAAACCAGTACTTAGGAATCCAGGGATCGCCGGGTGTAGTTATAGTTTAAAGACTGTCAAAAATTTAGTAGTTTCAAGAGAATAAAACGATGGAAGGTCGTTAGGTATTATAAACACAGTTTAACGTCTGCCTCCCACTTCGCAGCTCAACAGGAACTGAAGTACAGGTGCTACACTGATTGTAAATCCGTTCATTTTAATCAATGGACTTTTGTAGTGGTCGTATTACGCGAGATTATTATGCTACTTTTTATTTACTTCTTTAGTCTTTTTACAGAACGATCAACAAGGTGAATGCACGATATTGCGAAAACATGTGGAAATGTTAATAAAGCTCGATTTAATATTTTCCACTTGTTTGCTTATTTAAAACAATTTTTAAATTATGCCAGTTCTGTAGGTTTCACCTCCTTACTCTCTGAAGCTTGTTGAGTCGTTGGCTGCACGAGATTCTGATGGAACCATTGTGGTCGTTTTCTTGGCACCTCCACCACACGTTGGTTCTACGAAACACAAAATTTATGTAGTCAGCAATCAATAGTTTACCACTAAAATTATTAGTTTGACTTTTTTTTTAACAAATTATCACACTAAATATCTGTAGCACCTTCCAAAATTCAGCAGATTTTTCTTCCTTTTCTCCTTCATAAAGTACAACTACTTCTTGCTCTACTGGTTTTAACCTCAATTGAGACCGAATAGCTTTCTGCAGTTTTTTAGTTTCCCGTTTTACTGTTGCATAACAGTGGCCTGAAAATTCATAAATTCTACAAAATGTCACTTGTAGTGCAATTTACTAGACTTACCACACAAATTCCCAACTTCGTAATTATGACCACAATTCGTACACATCAAAATATTTGTTTTTGGTACCAACGGCTTCCAATTATATTTGGGAACACCAAATTTTCTCTTCAACCTCTTTTCAACAGTTCTCCTGGATTTTGGTACGGCCCAAAGAAAACCATCACCTAGTATATCCTTAATAGAGAATGCACTTGGTTTGTGAGATGATTGTGCTAAATTGCTGTTGCCACTGAGTGGCAGAGCACACAGTGCCTCTAAATAAAAAAAAACGTCAAATGTTTCATAAAGTCATTATCTCAGCCATAAAGAAGAAATGTAAAATATCTATCCGAAATAGGTAATCGTGATTGAAGGTTATGTTATGTTATATTCACTGCGAAGTAACATCTCCTCACACACTTAAACGTACCTACTTACTAGAAAAGGATGAAAAGAATAAGTGCTTACCAGGAGGAAATCCACGTCCAAAAAAGAGGTTGATCGCATGATCCAGCCTCTGTAAAGCAACGCCTAGACGATTTATAATATTCGCTGCCATAGTGAAAATACAGCAGAACACAATCAGCCTTTGATGATGTCGTTCACTGAAAGTACAGATTTCTCACTAACCACACGTGTTTGGATAAATTATTATGATTAGATATTAGTTAGGAAATTGAAAATGAAAATCAGCAACCAGGATATATCACGGTGTCATAAAGTTCTAACAACAATTACCTCGTGAAAAATCGAAACCGAAAGCGACCGGCTAAAATTCAATTCGTCCGAAACTATGATCAATATGGCGGGCTGCTACAATCAGTTAGAATCAGTAGAAGCTCGGAAGAGAGAGCATAATAGGTGATCACAAAGCATGAAAGATTTAAGATGCCCAAGAGCAGCCGCGACCATCGATAGTCAAGGCTTGAAGATAATTGAGTAGATAAATATATTTCCGACTCTAGGAAGATATTTAGGATTTACGAAAGAGTGATGGGGGGAAGGGACAAAAGGAGGGATGAGGAGGTGGGGATTGATTTTGAGGGTCGGTGGGGACCAGTGGGGACTCGGCTAGTGGAACTTGAAAGTCTTTGCGAGCTGCTCGACTCGACTCACTACAGTTTTCGCTATGGCGTGTGTAGGGTCGAGTCGGCTCTGTGCTCGTGTGGAGAAATTGTGCCAGTTCGGACATTTCGCCCAGTTTCGCAGGAAAGTTTCAACGACATGTGTTAAGTTTCGACAGGAGCTCCAGCAACCGGCTAACACTCTCTTGCAGCACTGCCAGGTACCACTCTATTCTACTGTCGTCCTACCCTATCTTGACCTGATTACACGTTAAATCCAGTTCTTGCCGAAACTGTGAAGCATGGAACATTAACAGGAGTATTGGCATGAACCTGTACTATAATATCCGACTGAGAAACTATGAACATTCAGTCAAAATTTAATTAATATCGCCATTCTTTCGATCTCAATTTTCTAACCTCTAACTAGTCTCGGGAAGATATTGTACTTCGAAATGAAACATAGGTGCTGCATCATGCTCTGTCATCTGAAATAATTGTTATGAAGTTATCAATACGATTAATTGCAATAAACCGCACAAAATAACTCGATTGCTTGAATGCAGTAGAAAAGCTCTTGAAATTACATAATACACTCTAGAAGTAGGACGGATATCTGACCATTGCGAGGCATGATTTGACGAACATCCTCGGGCGATACATTCGCAAATTCATTATTGGTGACAACCATTGGCTATTTGACACGTCGCCGTCTATTCCTATTTTCATGAAAATAGCACGTGGCGCGTAGCAAAAGTTGCAAAAATGTTTTTCACGACGTCGTCAGCTGTTTCTAGCAGACGCCACGTGAGTCGTCTGCTACGGCGCACGCAACTTCACAAATGCTCAATCATTCGCGAAATCTTCCTCATAATGATACACGCCTCATCACTTTTACCGATGCTCCGAAAGTTCCAATATTCCTTGAGAATGTTGTCTGTTCTTTACTGTCAAGAGATGCAATTATCACGGTGCGACACAATACGTAAATATTATTTGGATCTCGCGGACTCCGCATGTTGCATGTATGTACGCATGCGTGGTCGTTGCATTTGAAAAGTACCTTGAAATATTCGCACTGCTGTCCACCGCAGCGAGAACAGAATTTAAAGCAAAAGTACAGTGTACGTACTGTTCGTAATGGAAGGATTGGCATCCATTGGCATCCATTGGCATCCATTGGACCTCGAACCTTAAGTAGTGGTGGAGTAATTACGCGTGAGAAAGTAATAGTAAGAAGTTAATTGGACGATCACCCGTGATAGATTCCTCGCGCTCACGCTGCGTTTCCCTTTCAATTCTTAGAGTCTGCTTTTACGAAGTTTGGGCGTTCTCTTCATAAGGATAACCGTCCGATAACAAGGAAGGAGGAGAACTCGTGTGTACGGGAAATTTAAATGAGGACTTTCTCGCTGAGCGATTTCGATTTTGCGAAAGCGAATAACACGGGAGGTAAGAATGGAGGGAGGCAGAGCAAGAGAGAAAGAGAGACAAGGATCAGATGGATTTGAGACTTTAAGAATAATTACAAGTAGATTAAGTGATTATAAAATTGGTGGACCTTATTAATTATCACAGTGGCCATGGAGCACAGAGACGCACAGACACATGGAATCACGTTCGATGGCCGCTAATCCTTATGCACGTTACGAAAGCGTAGGTAAATACGGCACGTGGGGCTCATGGACTCCGGGTGGGGCGGCAGCCCTGGGGCCCGTGGATCTCACGCTGGTTAATATGGTTCGAATATTGTTGAATTGGCGAAACCAGTTGCCACAAGTAGGTCAACCAGCGGATCCTCAGGTCTGGCATCGTAAAAGATGAAACAACGTACTGTCGATAGTGCGATCGAACAAGGTGGAATGCACGTGGAGACGAATGAGAGAGAGCAAATGGTGAAATTGATGGAAATAACTGGGAAAGAACGAAGGGGAGACTCGACTGACCACTCATTCGCTCACTCACGCTCTTGACTTTCTCGAGTGCAACTCGGCTACTCTTACTCGGCGCGAATTCCTACGTACGCTCCGTCTACCTTGTCCTCGTCGCCGTCCTCACTTTCTTGCATGACGCGAACTCTCTCGCGCTCGGAATCAACAATTCAGAATTGAACATGGAAAGCCCAGCTTGGAAAAACGGGAAGCTCATGCTACTTCCGTCTTGAACATCGCAGGCAACTTGCGACGAAGCAAAAAAGTTGAAAAGTAGAAAAGTAGTAAAGTAGAAATGTCCTTCTCTTGTAATCATTATCATTTATTCGATTTCGCGATTTTTTCATTCTTCTCGTCCCGTACTCGTTCGGATTCTCGTTACCATACTCGTTCGCTCCATCTAATCACTTTGAAATTCTGCACTCGTCTTCCTATAGCGCGTCAAACGTGCGCACAGGAATGCATGAATATTTGCACAATACAATTATATTAACGCAACAAATTACTACGTCTACGGGCGAGGGCAGTATTAGCATAGAATCGCGAGTGTGCAGCTCGTTCCGTCTGCCTTTTCCAATTTCGTAAGGTTCACGATGCTACCAATGGACACAAGCGCAATTGCGCTTAACGTTAAAGCGCCTGACGATCGGCCTAACCGACATTCTAACGCCTGCAGCGTCGGCACTTTAGTTTGAATTGTGCGCTTTTCTTTTTTCTCGAATAAATAGTCCGACGTACGTGGAGACGCGATTACGTCGACAGGTGGCAGGTTGCTGGCGGACACGTAGCCGTGCAAGATTGCGTCCCAGATAACTGGCCAGGGACGTCGTTCCTGACATTTATGTATCTAGTATTAGCCAATCGCAGTTATTCCCGTTAACCCTTGCCGGTGCGTGTCTCGCTTTGCCCATTTACTATTTACCATTATGTATTGCGTCTTTGTCAAATATAAACTGTGGTTGCAAGTTAAAGAGACCGAGGAACGTTAAAATCCAGTTGTATTTCCTGGGGGTACAAGGAGCACGACCTGTCCGACATTTCGCAACAGTCTCGTTATTCCTGCCTGACGAGAAATGTCTCGTTTTTGAAATATCGTGTTTCACCATCCCATTGAACTTTTGCATCTCTCTTTCATTCGCATTCGCTTCTAGGTGTCGGCACTCCTGATTCTCGATCCTCTCTCGTTATTAATACTCTTAGTGAGTCCTTTCCCAGCAATTACATAAATTGATGTTGGCGAATCGACGCGAGCGCCTTGTTATAATGAAATTATACAACAGGACGGATACGTTCGCGGAGGAGAACTTTTACTTGACGCTTTGGTAGCTCTGCCGCTCATTTTTGAGTAGGTCGATGTCGACATGCAGTCACTTGCCTCGCGATGCTCGGACTCGCAGGCAGCATGGTATTTTAATAAAAACTCTTTTTTACTTAGAATCTGTTGAAGAAGGAGTTGATTATTCGATTAAGAGTCGCTCGTGCTGGGACAACTCGGCGATTTTGAGTATATGAGTAGAGGATTGAAATTCAAGTGATGTGGCACAACGACGCATTGCTTGCCGCAAAATGGAAACGAATCGTAAGGAAAATAAAAGGATACGGAATCTACGTCGTAATCGTGCAGTCTTTGTCCTCGAGCAAAGTAGCCACGGACAATATCTTGAGGATGGGAAGATGATTAACCCATAAGTTCCATAAAACACAAAGAGAATCGTGTAATCGTGTAATCGCGAGGATGTGGCCGAGGTTGCGAGTCGCCAAGACTAGAAGATAATTAACTCGCTTCACCTCACAGTGATAATTAGGGGCACAAGCATGCGGTTAATTTGCACGCCATTTCCAAATTGAAATGTCGCGATCGAGAGAGACGATTCAGCGAGATAGACTTCTTCCTACGAAGATTTTCTCTGACGATTCATGGCCGTGTCTCACGTGTCCTCTTAGTGGCCATCCAATCGCACGCGAGTTTGCACAACCGATACGCGATCACGAACAAATCGTTCCCCCGCGAAAAGGGATACGTGCCTGTCGCAACGTCTCTGCTTCTATCGAGCACCTCGACGCCGATGTAGACGGCGTCCTTGGAGCGTCGCTATTATGCGTGCTAACCCTACTCAGGACCCCTAGGAGACGCGGTGGATGCTGAGTGACATTGTTTGGGCTAATCGAAGTGACGAAATTCGCTGGTCGCCCGAGAAGAAGAGCATAGACAAAAAGATGGATGAATGGATGCATTTGCTATTAGAGAGTCGAGGCGGGGGGGGGGGGGGGCAGAGAGGGGGTGCTGCGTCCATTGATGGCGCGTCCTAGCACAAGTTGTACGGCTCGTGAATCAGCGACGCTTCGCCTGCGTCAATTGGACGCCACCTGCATGAATGAACGATACTCCCGCGCGCATTTGGCTTCGTACTCGACCTCGCCTCTACAACCTCGTGTTTCCTCTCCAGTCGATTACTTTTTCTCAAACGATTCGTCGCGAGCATAATTGACTCTCCCTCCTGTCTCGCAGGAGAAAAGAATTCTCTCGGCTCCAGAAGCTAGATAGAAATTTTTAGGGTGCGCCCGCGTCCAGCTGTATCAAGAGCGTATTACGCTTTGCGTAGGTTGCGGACAAAAATTGCTTGAGTGAATATAAGAAAAGAAAAAAAGGTACGAGTATTCAGGCTGGGCAGCAGTCGAATTGACTTGGCAAGTAAAATAGAAAAAAAAAAGTGTATTTTGTACTTTCGATGGAGAGCGATCTTAATGCGGAAATCATTTCTTCTTTCTAACTACCGAATCTACTTTTTATACTTCATTTGCACCTGAGCCATTTTCTCATAACGGATAACTTAATTTGTCTAGATCCATTTGCATTATGTATTACGAAACTTCCCACACCCTCGCCACCACGAGACTGCATCGGATGTGAACGTCGCGCGTTTTTGTAACTGGTTATACTACCACCCGGATATATCTTTCAGAAATATATTCGGGCAATTTAGCTAATTTTAGAAATCATTAGAATTATTCGATTCGTCATTATTTATTCTGCCTTTAGGTAATGTTCCAAGTTTTTATATTATTCTGGATTCCTAGAAGGCGGCACGTGGTCTCAAAGTCCAGTTTTATGAACGCGATGGACGCGAACTAGTCGACGGACACGTGTCCTCCTTGTACCTATACGAACACACATCTTCACAGAGCCATAGTGGTTTTATTCGATTCAGCCCAAATCATGGGAGAAGAAGCGATGACCGAAGATATACTCCTCGTCGGTGTTTCTACCGTCTCTGGATTCATCGACATAACGGAACAGTAGGAAATCATATACAGTTGCTGCTTCGCCTGGAAACGATAAAATTATGTATTTCGTTAAAGCATAGTCGCTAATGAGTAAAAGAACGGACCTCGCAGATTTCCAGCACTTTGCCGTCTGAAGAATTGGCAAAATGATGCTCAATCGATTGGCGATTCCATTTCCGCATGTTTTGGCGTGCAAACGAGATCCGCGATCCTACCTGACAAACTCAGCTCGAGGACAGAAGTGGCAGCCGAAGCTGTAGCACGCATTCCCGATCGCATTATGAATCTTCATTCGTAGTCAGGACGCACGATGTCCATTCAAGGTCTAGTAGTTCCGTCACTCTGTCACGCACTTCTTCCCAGGAGGATTGTTCGATCGTCAATTATCAGTCATCGATTGCCGATATACCGTATAGCCTCCTGTTGCCGGTTCCCAACGTCGGCCTCCCATAGCTTTCGGTTCTTGGTCGGTCATTGACACGTCTCGCCGTTCCCAAGATTCCTGTCCGCAGAACTTGCTGAAATATTCAAAAGCGTCCGTCTACGAATTCGCAGGGATGGCACGTCCTGCCGAAGGAGTGGATCGCGATCGTCGGAGTGCGTAAGGATTCTTATGGCCATCGCTATAGATAAGAAGGCAAACGCATCTGACAATGGGAGGGGAATGGCCGAGGGTCTCAAGCAGGCGTTTCTCTACCGCCAGGACGGCATGTCGATTCTCGCGCTGCCCTCGATATCCAAATGCGAACCGCAGTAAAAGCTGAACGCATTTCGCTGGGCCGTACGTGCACGCGAGCGCGAATATGTCGAATATGCCAAATACAGGGAGTCGAGGGAAAAATATGAAGAACAGTGCACGCACTCTCGAGATCTGCACGTACAAGACGCAGTCGTTGGTCTAATCAGCTAGGAGACGTTCACGCGTCGTCGACCAGCTGTTCAGGGATTACACGCTCGACGGGATCTTCTTTCTCCACCTGGAGGGACTCTCGTGACCACTGCCAGGGCCGGAAAGTGTTACGAATCGCGCAAAGCGGCACTTTCCACTGTGAGATCGTTGCTGGCGCTGCAATAAGTTCGGGGCTTCCTATTGGGTCCATGCAAGCCCATTGCCATCCAGCCATTAAGCCATCCACTCAGCTTGCCTATCCTTGATCTTAACCTTCGCCGATGAACTGTGGCAACTGGGTTAGCTGGCTCACTCGTTCACTCGCTCTGTTGCTCTGTTGCTCTGTTGCTCCTTATGCTAGCAGGAATGTATTGTTAGATCCAGCACATGCTGGAGCGCAGTTTCTAATTTCTGCCCAGGAGATATCTCGACAGTGCCGCATACTCTGTTACTGGAATTGACTAATCATTTGCTTCGTTCCTGAAAACATACAATTTTTCGGAAAAATAAATTTGCTATGTTTCAAGCCTTTCATGAAGCCTTCAAGATACTTGTCGACAGTGGACAATGACTTCTACGAATACGACAATGCTTCCATGACATTACCACAGATTACACGGTTGACTAAATTGTCTCCGAAAGATGTTGGGAATTACATTTAAATATGAACGCAGGGAGTTCCCGTCTGTGGTTATATTAGATACATTGAAGAAAACGGTCTTGGGACCCGGTTGCCTGTTTGGTAACACTCTCCGCTCCCCGCCACTCGATCAGGTCGACAACGTGCGACGTCGTCGTTCTCTCCCAGAGGTACCGCGGGTCAAAGACCCTTCCACAAGAATGTAGAAAGGTTTTCGAGAATCAAGAGGGTCAAGGGCGTATGGGCTCGAGTCTCTTCCGACGATGGGAGATAAGCGATAACTTTTAGGAGCTTCGGGTAATCCTCATAGAGATTCTCGGAGAAATGTCGGTCAAGGGCGAATCTTGGATTTGGTATATCCGAACGTTGCAGTGACGTCGAGTTGTTCGGTAGATCCAGACAAAGAAGCGAAGAGGGTGCGCGAGGGAGATCGGTGGAGATCCGAGGAGATCAAAGAAGATACGAAGCGATCTGAAGAGAGAGGAGAGAGGAGAGAGGAGATATCGTGAGAGCGACCTTGATTCCGGTGGCCGGATTTACTTGCTATCCGAGAAGCACGCCACCTTCACTGCGGGCAGCATCTTCAAGCGGACGAGCGAAGGCCCAGTCGGCCGGCCATTCCGAATGTGGGTCGCTCGGAGCCCGAGAGTCCTGGGAGAAAGTATAGATCGCCCCTCTCTCCCTCCACCCACTGCTGCCTCCTCGCTTCATCTTACTCTCTTTTCACTCGTCTTACTCCGTGCCCTTCTCGTTCCCCCTTCTCCCCCCAAAGACCACTCGACGTGGCTCCTGAACGTCTTTGGGCTCGAGTCTTCAGGAATTCCTCGACAACTTCCTGCAGGTTCAACGGCTGCGGAAAAAGAATATGGCGATCAGGACCGTGGCTACATGGATCGATCGAGATCTATCGATTCTGAATTATCTCGGCTGGCGTCAGTCTGTCTGAAGTTGGTAGACGGAAGCGGAGGAGCATTTGCCGAGACGGCGAGCACGCTTTGCCTGAGAAATCGATTAGTTCGACAGGTGCAGGTCGAGAAATTGACTTTGCACAATAGAATTTCGCAAGTTCGACCCAAAACAGCGAGTGCTGTAGTAGATGCTTCCGTGGACCAACAAAGAGTCACCGTTGGCACCGTGCAGTGCATCACGTCGACTCGTCAGTTTGGCCGTCGACGAAAAGCAGCACGCAAGGACTCTGACGTTTTGATGAGGCTTATAGGAAGCGTTGGAAGTTCCTGTTGTTTCTCCGAAAAACAAATATACTACGGGAGTCAGAAGGAAAACCTTTCCAACGGTAACAAGCCTGCATTCTATTCTGGTCCATTATCTTCGGAATACTCGCGTGCAAAGAAAGATTTAATTTGCTTTGGAAAATTGACAGTCAGCAGTGCGTAATCTTCGGATCCTCCGATGGCGCGTCGAACGCAAGTTGACGAACACTCAGTTGCGCAATGACCGGTTCCGTGTTCGAATCTTTATCGGCGTTTCTACGAATGCAAATGTTCCTTTGGAAATATAGTGAAAGCGGCACCCCGCTTAATTCGTCGTGCGCGAATACGCGAGCCTAAACTAACCTGACCGAAAGACACGTCCCTGAGTCTCTGCTTCTCAACCCTTCCCTTATCTCGGAGTTCCTTGACCTGATTCTCCGAGAGTACTGAGAGTAGCAGACACACCCATGGCTGTTCCCACGAGTAGCTACATCCATGCGCTCGATCGATCGATCGATCGACATCATCCGACTGGATCGAAGGATCGAGAAAGAAAGAGGAGACGATGATGCGTGCCACACGCGCCTCTCTGGTAGAAGCGTCATCGTCGGCCAACCAGCTGGGAGTCTAGGAGGGCTCACTTTCGAAGATCCCGTCTCGCGTGGATTATGCAATTTACATAAAGGTCGCTCGTTGTGAAGAACATAAGTCTATAAATCCACATTCCGCTGCGGCTTTGATAAAGTTTTTAACATTTACCCGCATTCCTCTTCTGGAGAATTTTCCTTTCCCGTCGAGCAAACGCACAAAGAGAAACCATAGGGTTTGAGAGTTCTCCATCTTGCCTGTCGTCTCAGTTATTTATTTTTATAGAAAAAAAGGCGATTTTGTTACAAAACTATCATTTTTCCTTCCTTCTTTCTAGCCACAAATTCCTGTTCATTTCTTCTCTCATCGAAGTTTACGTTAACTGCAGGTTGACATCATATTGCTACACTCCACCTGCGGCGTCAGACGGTCCGGCCATGTAACCCATGCCTCACTTTCTCCTCTTACACACTTGACTCGACTTGACTCGAGTCGACTCTATCGGATTCAATTCGATTCGATTCCACTCAGTTCGATAGGAGTCTATCAGAAGGTACGACGACTGAGACAAGTTCCCGCTGTGGATCTTCGCTTGCATCCAGCCATTTGCCTAAAAGCATCTAATTTCGCGTTCGTCCTAAGTCGACTGTATAATGCTGTGTTTACAAGCTCGTCCAAGCGAAAGTAAAATTCGAAAACTTTCCCCGGCACCGATGGACTTTTGCTCATCACGCATGAATATATTCGGTGTGACGCACCACTCTCTATCACACGCCAGACCTTGGAAACGTACAGTTTCCCATGAGAAATCAAAACCGAAATCCCATAAGATCCTTGAGAGAGTTCACACTAATAGACGATGACAAACACCTACGACGTCACGCCCACGATTCTTTGCGTAAAAGTTTCGCCAAAGGGAATGACCGCGTTAAATGCAAATTCCTAAATCTACGGAACAGGCTAAACATTTTTATTGAGTCGCGCGTTCATAAAATCCCTGCGTGACTATTTATTACTCGTTTGAGCGGTCAGAGATAATTTATCAAAAAATGTTGTATCGGCGACACACTTCGATTGGATTAATGCTAATCAACCATCTGGTGGAACGGACAAAAGTTGTGAGAAGAGTATTTCGAGGAGATCTATGTACGAGTGACTTGCCATTTATGAGGATTTAAAGGTCTTCGCCGTTTCGATACGCGATGTCGGGTTTCTTAATTTTTGTGAAAGCCCAGGAATTCCAAAGCGGCATTTCAATATGGAAAAATAATGCTTTCCTCATTAGCCGAGTGTATTGTGCGTTAATTGGAATTAACGTAAAGTGACTTGCGTTAAATATTAATGAGCGTTCCTAGGGCGTTAATCCTATTGACATCAGCGACTGTCGTCTGGCCACACCCTTTTAGCTCTAATGGCTGTGGACGCTTCAAGAGATTCCAGAAAATGTAAAATAACCAGAGTCCTTGGGCCTCTCTGGTTCCCTTGTAACGCACGCATCTAATATGCAGCTCGCACTTGCTGGCTCATTGTAAGAAGAAGAATGCACATTGTTCAGGACCTTGAAATTTCATATCCAGTAATGTCAGCATAATATATTTGCTTCCCTTTTTGGACAGTGCTCCAAATAGAAAGGAAAAGTAAGGTCGTGTGAATTCCAGCGTGACGCAGTAGTCGTGGCCATTATGGTCTTCCTCTTAAGTACCCTTTAATGATGCGACGTAAGCGCTAATGGACACGGAAGTGGTGTCCTCTTCTTTTGCGTTTCATGTTGCGTAGGAGGGCGAAGTAATCGTAAATTGTCTATGTAAAGGCGTCCTCGACTGGCAAGGCCGACTTGAATAGTTTTATGCCAAATTCATCCGCACCCATCGCGTCCGTGTTGCGAAGATACTTTGGCATTTTCAACAGCCGATAGTAGGAACTTGAGTTTGGCTATGCCGAGTCGAGATCATCGACAAGAGCTTTTGCATAAATTTCGCAAGACATCGAATCATCGAATGTACGTGAAATCTTTATTCTTATATTCTTAGATACTCCAATGCTACACGTGCTTCGTGACTGCCTCTTACCTGCTCGACCGTCTGTCTGCTTGACTTGAGTTCCCAGCCTGATCGCAACTAGCCAGCCAGCCTGACCGGCTGCACAGACTATACCTGAGACTTTACGATCAGTCTGGCCGCTCTCGTAATTCGTAATAGGAACTCATGGCACCGTTTCGATTACTGTAATTGCCATTATACATTTCTTTTGCAAGGATTATGCAATAGCGACCCCTCTTTCGGGAATCCTTTTGCAAATTAGTGAAAGAACTGTCGTTTCTCCAGATATTATCATGGAAGGCTGGACAATACCTGTGCCACGAAGTATGTAACTTCCTAATTGGAATATTAAAACTTATCGCAAGCTGCATGCAAGCCGAGGAGTCAATCGCTTTCGCGACAGCCAATCGTGCCCACTTGGCCAGTCACTTTCGTCGCTCTCCATAGAAACGTTAGGCCTCGTCCTAACAGTACACGCCACTGGCTCACAATTTGTGCTGATTCTAGTCTCTCCTACGACGTCATTACGAATGGGACTGGAGTGCAGCATTCGTACCTCCGTTATAAAAAAAATGTTCTGGGTGATTCGATTCTTAGACTTTTGACGAGAGGCCGCGGATTACCTTCCGAATCAAGATCTATTTCCTAGTCAAAATGGATTTTCAAATTTCTGAATGAGAGTCGCTGTTATTCATTGATGGTCTCTCTTGAGAAGCCTGACACGACTGATATGTGACTCAGGGTAGACCACTTTCACATTCCTCCTCATTATATTCCTCCTGATTCCTCCCCCTGGTCTTATCAGAATTACATATTAGGATCATTAGCCGCTGAAGGTGAGCATCCCGAGATCCATAAATCACTGATTAATCGGTTCATTCCTCTTTGGTATTGCAGCAATCACATTAGTTATGCAATACTTGCTCATAGAACACCGAGAATCAGGTTTTAATCTACACGAATGCCTTTAATGGCGGTGCTATCAGTTCCTTCTTCTTTCTCAAGCGGGATCCATTTCTTAGTTTCCAAGTACCCGGAGCGTCACGAAGTAGAGATTGTTAAATACATAAAGTGCTTCTCATTTGTTTATTTACGATTATTGACCCTCCCCTCCACCTTCCCTCCCATTGCCGTGATAAAAATCACAAGAGTCA
This sequence comes from Pachycephus smyrnensis, assembly GCA_030142225.1. Lineage (NCBI taxonomy): Eukaryota > Metazoa > Arthropoda > Insecta > Hymenoptera > Cephidae > Pachycephus > Pachycephus smyrnensis. The sequence continues at coordinate 482,166 of JARQST010000312.1, read as the reverse complement.
TTTGTATTCCGCCGGACAACCACTTGCCGGAAGTTTGCCGCGCAATTCTCTTTGACATATCTTTGCCAAAAGTCTTTCGAGGCCGAATGTCTTCCCGAAGTAATTTCTACTAATTCGGAATACCATTATTTATGGCGGCTCGTGACTCCCTGATCTCACGTAAGGTCGTAGCCTTTCCAATTGGACAAAGTTATCTTTCTACGAGGATCGTAAAATATTTCAATTCTATGGCGAAGACTTCGAATGTTGCCAGTGCATTTATTTGCGTAATTGCCCTTGTGGGTTAGGTATTTGTTAACGAAGTAAAAGTCGAATAGTGAACTTGCCTGGATGCAGAACCAGTTCTCCTAGAATGTAATAAGTAGATTATTAAAGTCACGACATGCGCGTATTACGGGCTACGCATGGACACACATCGAATACGGTCATTGCTCAATGTTGCACTTGTGTTCGTGACTGTCCGTGCTCCTAAGATAACGGTCATTTATTGGTTTTCATGCGAGCGACTGTAAAGGCCGCGTAACTTCGCTATCGTCTCCGCATAGCGAAACATAGTGAAATCGAGCGTTGCTTCCACCGTTTCGTTAAAAGTGGCATGACGAGCGGCCATCGCGACTCCAGGAGGTCCAATCGAAAAGATTCGGAAACTGAAAGATGCCCGCGAGCCAACGGCGACAGCTGCTGCTAATGTCGCAGTTGACGGACGGGCCTGTCTTGTAGTTCAGTTAGATTTTCACCTTTCGTCCCGTTCGATAGTATCGAAATAACATCGATGCAACCGCAGGGAAAGTAACATGACATTGACACGCAATTCTAAGCGCGAGTCGCCGCGACTCTCTTTATTCGTTTAGTCGCGCGTGTCAGCACTTTTCGAAAGCTACGAGACTGCCATCGGGGTACTCGCCATTCATTCAGGGCTGAGGCATTGAAAAACCCTTGCGAATAACCCTGGAAAGTCGTGGCCCTTTAGTCCTACGATAATCATGCTACTTGAAAGGAAATAGCTTTTCTCACGAGCATATAAAACCGTGGGCGTATCAACTGTACGAGAGTTTCTAACGAAAAATGCGTTGGTCGTTGCGCGGGCCGACCTGCTCCAGCATTTATACTGGCCTTAAGAGTGGACCCTTCGCCATAAGAAAGATAAAACGGATGCTGCTTTCAGTACTTTGAACACTTTAGATGCATGGTTCCAGTTCGAGCTGACGATCACGTGCCAGGGGATTGCATAACGTAGAATGACCGGAGGAGAATCGGGAAGGATGAAAGTGGTGGGCCCCACGTGTTTCGGTAATTGGGCCCCACGAGTTGCTGGGGTCCAATCACTTTGCCGCTGATGAAATCTCACAGGCAAGAGAGGATTCTTAAGAGGATTATCAAAAACCCAGTAGTTTTTTTTGTTTTTTCCAGTAAAAGATAAAAGTTTTAGCTCCAATGCAGTTACGTAGTGTCACGTGGGTTCGAAGGCTCGTAACTGCAGCGCAAACGTGTTGCATGGGAAACGGCTAGAACAGGTTGGCTAATAATTTGTTGTACCGATACCAATCTGGCAACTATCCGAGTATCTAGGGCAGTCGTTCGATCGTAGCAACGATCACAGATGAACGGCAAAACAAGACTATTCTGAAATCACAAGGTGACTACAATCTATGCGGTCCATTCGCTGTGCGCACGTAGTTGCACGCGTGCATATCGTGCACCGAACGACCTCGATAACGTTCGACGTGTCGCCCCTCGCGCCTCGATTTTACCCGTTAATGAAAACTTGCGAAATGACATGCCTGTCCAAGCGCATTGCTTCATCCCGACGCCTCTATTTGCACTTCGCATTATCCTGCGACAACTCTCCTCGACACGCGATGCACTCCGATGCACTTGGATGCACTCGACCCCAAGGAAGATTCACCCGGGTCGCTTTCGGCGGTGCCTCTGGTGCGTAAGCACGCGCGGCGACGTTGCATGAAAAACAAGCAGTAGTACGAGATCATCTGCGGACGGACACTGCACAGTAGTAGACGATGCGTGGCGTCGGCCGTCGACTCCGGCGTTCCGACGCCTCGCTCGCTAATCAGATATATCCAATTAGTTGATTCTTTTCGACGGCTTCTTATCTTTCTCTTGACTCTTGTAATACCTTACGCTGTGCTCGTCTGACCCATCGGACTTTTTCTTTTTCAGAATGGCTCCAGGACACGCATCTGCAGTAGACTCGATGGAGTGCGCTCGATGAGTTCGATGCAGACGCAGCAGCCAGGATCGTTACCGGAGTACCAGGTTGATCCTTACCGACTCCTGGAGGATGACCTCAAGGACGTTTACGATGACATACGACAGGTAGCAGTCGTATTACTTGTAGTCGAGGCGCTTCGTATCTTGAGATATTTTAAAACTCATTAAGGACTCCCGAGAATTATGCGTGACGGAAGAAAAGATTGGTCGGGACGTTTGTCGGCGTCCACGTTGCTCAATTGTGCATCGGGCACGATAGATAAGTCTAGCCATGAGCTATAGTTGCGGGATAACCAAGTGTACGATCGGTCATGCATATTTATAGAGCGAACGAAGAAGGCGCCCGTCCTCACTTGCCGGTTTGACGTTCCTGGCGACACGCGCCCGTACAGCATTAAGTCTCGGCGAAAGCCAACGTTAGCTTCACGGTCCGCATGTGAGCGAACTTTTACTCGGCGGCGTTAGATCATACGTATACGCGTAGAAACATGTGGGAAGGTACATCGCACATGCAAACACGTAGAAAGCAATGCCAAGCGGCCTCCCTTCCCGTCGTCCTTCGCGCAAAAGAATACCAGATACTTGTCCACCCTGAACAGTAGTTACACTTCAATTCGGCGACGCTAGCAGCGTCTGCCTCTACAACCTTCGCCCCGCCCATTTAGTATCGCATCACCGATTTCGCAATACTCTCGGAGTCTCGCGAACCTAATGAACGTCAAACATTTGCGAAATTGGGTAAAGGTGGCTAAAGGTGCGCAAAGGTGGATACATGCGTGCGAGACCTTGCGTTATCCTTCCTGGGAAGTAATAGCCAAACGGAAATTGGGAGAAAACGCGTTTCACCTTGGAGCTCTTCGTCTTTCGACTTCACCTCGTGGCGAACGTCACGCTCATTGTCGGTCGGAGAGGCGAAAAGAAAAAATGCTGAATATTTAATATTAAATGTAAAACTGTATTCTTCGCCAATGAGAGACCATTGAGAGAGACCTTCCACTTTTGTCTTTGGCCAGAATCCAGCGCAGACTTTCAGAAGCGCGTTACGCACCCGCGTGCGCTTGTGGAATCCAAAATACGATCGCTCTTTTCGTTCCAATCTCTCTGCAATAAATAAAACATTGCTCGTCACGTACGTGATTCAGGGACGTACGGCGAGAGAGGAGAGAGCGCAGTGAGAGTGAGAAGGATAGTTTATTCTCTCCTCTCCTCTCCTCTCCTCGTCCCAGCAGCTGAGGATACAGCGTCGATCTCACTCTATAGTCTCATGAAACCGTATTTCCAGGCTCTCACGGAGAACACGACGCAGGAGGACCTGAAGACCATAGCGACGTATTATTTCGACGGCCAGGGAAAAGCATTGCGGCCGATGGTTGCGATTCTCATAGCACGCGCCATTAATTATCACAAAGAGAGAAGGTGAGAGGGCTCTCCTTTTCTTTTTCTTTTTCTTTTGCTTTTGCTTTTGCTTTGGAATTCACCCTCTGATATATTTACAGCGATCTCTTGGCGTCGCAGCGACAAGTAGCGATGATCGCCGAGATGATCCACAGCGCCTCCTTGATCCACGACGACGTGATCGATCAGTCGGATTTCCGTCGGGGCAAACCTTCGGTGAACGTTCTCTGGAGCCAGAAAAAGGTAAGACACGATCCTTTCTTCCTCTCTTCCTCTCTTCCTCTTTCCCTTAATTCGTGTTTCGTGTGTCGTGTGTCACGTGTCGCTTATCGCGGCCATAGATACTCACCAAGGGAATAGGAACTCTCGAGTCGTCGCGTTGCCGTCCGGAATGTCAGGAAGGAGGTTAATGCAATGCACGAACGCGGCCACACACTTTCTTATGGATCCGGAAGCAATGCGGTCGGGTAGCAAGTGACTCTCGAATCCGTTTGGGTGTGCGCGCTAAAGCGTGACGTGCGTACGTGCCTACGTGCGTAAGCGCAACGCTCACGCATGGACCAACTCGATTGCGATAAAATCGTAGGTCAAGAGCACTCGGATACTTTCTTTCGATATTTCCATAATTACTATCAATTATCATTAATTCTCATGGCCAGACCAAGGAGAGAGCGCACCGAAATAACCTTAGCAGTCGTTGCTATTTGCTTTCTTAACGTGTGTGGCTATTGATTCGGTACAATAAGATCCAAGTCGCAGTCTCCCTGCACCACTGCAAGTCCTTGAGTGTCGATTGCCATTCAAGGCGCTAGAGAAACTACCAATCGGCAAAGAATAAATTTGACCGAAATGCTGGACCGTCTTTACACTCCAAATTGACCACGGGCAGATCATCATCCAGTGATCGAGAGCGTCCAGGAATCGGTATCATGGGATTCCCTGCCAAGGCCGAGTTAGTCCAGGACTCTAACGAATCATGTAATGGGTTTCGATTAACACCTTGCTAAACGACACTGTGTCAGTTGCTCAAGTAATATTTAGCAGTTTCCATATGGAAGTAGATGGACCTTATACCCAGATAACATTACTGGCTCACGTGATTTTGAGCTTTGCGATTACTCAATGAATTTTTCGTTAATGATTGTTGACGCTCGATTTATTAGTAAGCCATCAGGCTATAAGGAATGATGATATTATTGATTAGACTAATTTTCACACAAGACATTCGCAAAAAGGTTGGGCTTTCCCAATCTTGTCTCGCGTTTCTATTGCGACGTTTCCACCTTTCCACCGCGGTCGGTTCACGCCTAATTTAATAAGTATTTTGTAACGCCGGCATTTCGCTCACTGCCCATAAATTTGAAGGTACGTACGCTTTTCGAAACGCTCTCTCAGTTTATCTATCTCTATCTTTATTCTTTATACGCGCGCGCGCGCACGCACACGTACACGCACACGCGTGGCAAACAAAGGCGTAGACACACTCGTATGCACACACCTACTCGAGACTCGCTCATTCGATTATGGTGAAACTTTAGACTTACGACTCATTTGGAGACTTCACCGGAGAAACAGATAATGAAATCCTCGTCGTTTCTTTAATATTTCTTTTTTCTTATAAAAAGAGTTACCTTTGCCGCACTCGAATGTTAAGTTCTCTAGCGTAAATGTCGTCTGGTAAAAGCACCTATTGGAGGATCTCCATGGAGAACCTCGTAGAATTCTATCCTTCTCCATCTCCTCCTGGTAGCAGGTGTAATGATCCATAAGAGATGGACGGAGGAGACATCATCAGCGTCTACTCGTGCCACATACCATAAATAAAAGTGCCCATTGTCTCGGAACGAATTACGTCTTGCGGTTCTTTACAATGACATACGTATTAGCATACTGACGACTTTCTAGGAGTCTCACGAAAATTCTTCGTAAACCCAGACTCCTAGTGTTCTGCGGTCGATTGGAAATCATTTCGATCTCGCACCACGTCGATTCCCCGACACTTACACATTCAAAAGAGATGCCGGTCCTTTCGTGTTCTCGAGGGAAAGTCAAAATCCATTGGACGGCGTGGCTCGTTCGGCGGCTGACTGCTTGACGCTGGTCACACAGCTTCGTCAGCTTCGTCAGCTTCGTATCGTGTAGCACTCCTTCATACTCGAGATGAAAAGTAGGTGACCCTAAGATGGATTGCGCAATACACTCGTTAAGTAATTTCGTCTTCGCATGTAAGATCGGTGCCTTGTGGGCAGCAGCTGCGCTCTTTGATCGCAGCACGATCTGCCGATATTTATCGAACTGATAATGCAATTACAGATCATAGTCGTAGGAGTCGAGTGTTGGGATAGATCGGGTGAATGCACGCGTTTCCGTTATTGCCGGTAGGCCGAGTACGCTTCGACTTGTCGGCGAAGGATGTCCAGTGAAAGGAAACTAATGTAAGAATGTACCTGTGTGCTTGGCAGCAGTTAAGACGTTGATGGTCAATGAGTATCAAAGCCTGGGTAACGTTGGAATACTCCAAAGCGTGCAGCAGGCTAACTTTTGAAAATGGACCTTCGTTCGTTTCTTTCTATTTGTGACCGATAGCCATTTCTCACCATAAAATTAATGCAGATAGCCAAAATCTCAAGTTTTAATGGAATATCTTTCCAGGTTACGATGGCTGGCGACTTCATCCTCGCTGTAGCATCGATGATGATAGCTCGACTGCGAAACGATGATGTCACTCTCACACTCAGCCAGGTAAATAATCATGCGTATGCCACGACGAACTTACTTTCATTTTCAACAACCTGCGCCTTTGTTGAAAACTAATCAAGAGAGTTCGTAGGTCGTGACGGATCTGGTACAGGGCGAGTTCATGCAGCTGGGCTCGAAAGAAACGGAGAACGAGAGATTCGCACACTACCTCACGAAGACTTACCGCAAAACGGCCAGTCTCATTGCCAATTCCGCTAAAGCTGTAAGCCTGTCCGAATGATAATTGCTCAGCATTCGACTACGACTGATCAGAGATTGGAATTCTTCAAAGTAATCCTTGTGTTTTCTAGGTCGCGATGTTAGCCGGCGCCGATGATCATCTGGCGGAAGTCGCCTTCCAGTACGGAAGGAACGTGGGCCTGGCCTTTCAACTGGTAGACGACCTTCTTGACTTTGTCTCGTCCTCGGCGGCCATGGGGAAGCCTACGGCAGCCGATTTGAAACTCGGCCTCGCCACAGCACCAGTATTATTTGCCTGTGAACGAGTAAGACAATGAAAATTAACGAGCTACTTCTATCTTATATGATATTTAATTGAACGAGAATTGTTTTCTTATCGTGTTTCAGTATCCGGAATTGAACCCGATGATAATGCGGCGTTTCCAAGAACCAGGTGACGTGGAGAAGGCTTTCGAGCTGGTGCACAAGTCTCAGGGTCTCGAACAGACGAGGTTCCTGGCGAAGAAGCATTGTGTCGAAGCGGCTCGTCTGGCTCAGTCTCTGGCCGAGAGTCCATATCAGAAGGGTCTTCTGGTCGTGAGCGACCTGGTTATTAATCGTATGAAGTAGCCTCCAGCTTCTCGATCTTCCAAAACGTCGTAGAAGTCGTAGCTTGGATCGACGTGAATGGGAAGTAAGAAGAATTTGCTCTAAGCGCTCTGGTGCTAATCCACCTTCCCAAGAGACACACCAAAGGAGATTCTCTCCCTTTGGTTTTCCGCAGTAATTTTGCATGAGAAGTAGTGAGAATGTGAGGCGAATGTGCAGATGTGTGTGTATATTATGTGTAAGTGTTAAGGAGAAACGGGGAAGGCTAAAATGATAGTTGCGTCCAAGAGTAGAATGAACATCGGAGAATTATGGAGGAAGAAAAAGAGGAAGAAGATGTCCTCTTCTCGAAGGAAGCATCGCAGCTTGCGTTGCGCGTCCAAGTGCCTGATCGCGCATTTTACATTATATTTTTTTGCGCAAGAACGAGGAAGGAGGGAACCAACGAGCGGAACACGTGGCGGCCGCTTGCTCGGTAATACACGTATTACCTGATTCTTATTAATATTGTTAGTAGCCAATCACCAATTGTAAATAAAGTAACGTATAGGAATAGTCTTAAAAAAGAGTTTAATATCGGTCGTTGTTTGTGAACACTCGCGCCATCTCTAGCAGGAGCGTAGGGATTGTCTCTACTAGCGAGTACACCAATCTTTTCCTGTCGACTTTTGCAGGAAAATGTTTATTAATTTCCTCAGCCCCACGGCAACGCTCACTGAATTCTCCACTCATGATATTCTTCACGATATTTTCGGCCATTTTGCCTCTCTCCGAGTTCGTGTATTCACTTTCACAATGATACTCTTTAATTCAGTGGAGGAATGATCTAACGAATGCAGTGGGGCCAGAGGAAGGATGTATTGTCCTGTCGCTCGAAGAGCTACTAGTCCAACGATGAAATCAGGACTACAATCAGGCCCATTTATTTGTAATCTGGTGTAACCTACCAGGTGAGGAGTCGTTCAATCGGTTGTTGAACGGTTAACCACATCTTGCTGAAGACACAAACTGCTCAAATTCTTCATAATTACGTCTATGAATATATAGATGTAGTTATATTAAACAAATAGTTATATCGAGTTTCGACGAACAGATCTACAGGACTATCCTGCTCTGACGCACCGGTCAGATTTTCTAGCTCTACTGTTGTTCTACACTTTTGTTCAGCAGCCATTTCTGACGGATGCCTTTGAAATGGATCCTGTACGTAATATAATATAGAGAAAAATAATGTAATAACTTATATTTATGAGACGCATTAATGTATATAAATACCGATCGGTAATAGCGTAATATAGCGTTGTAAATCCATTAATCGAGAATGCAAAATGTAATTATGATCAAACGTAGAATCGCGTAGGCTAAGCGTACGAGTTGGCTGATAAGGGACAAAATCGAATTTTAAACATAACTCATTATTCGGCACAGCGCAGAACTGCTTGTTATAAAATTATTGGCAATCATTTGATATTCGTGCGAAAGGAAAAGAATTTTTTTCAGATTAGATTACTGATACGTTCGCGTAATACTTGACAATTTTATGGTTATATTAAATTAAATTATTCTTATTGAACGAATGACGTAGAGGGTACCGGAGGAATTGCGCATATTTTTCGCAGTACTCTGATGCACACGTTAAAAGCATGTTATCTTTGAACTGCTTTAGAGTATTTAATCTAGGGAGCGATGTACCAGTTTGCGATTGTGAATCAAGATTCTTTCAAAGATATTTATTTCAAGGAGATTTTTCTGAAATTGATCCAACAAATCAGCCCTTGAAAAGGTGACATAATATTGTATATATGCATAATAATATATACAGATAACAGATGAGAAGAGACATGCCACTCGGCGCTGTTCGCATATCCCAAAGCCACACACATTCTTAGCAACGAATGTCAGGAAGTTAGCGATAGTCTTATAATATCGGTTAGACGTGTATATATTGGATAGCCACGGAAGGCTGCCGATCAGTCTTCTATTCTTTTGGTGTGGGTCGAACAGAGTTTCATTACTTTTAAACCTACGAAATAAGCTCGACTATCTTAATTCTTGTGTTGGGGTAACTAAATCAACGTTGTATCATTACTTTTTAATATAAACAACTAAATTCAAACGACATATCTCTGATGAAATCTTTCGCTTTACACCCATCCCAAACAGACTTACCTTAGTACAATCAGCTAATAAATCATCCAGTAGCCAAAATATTCAAACTCCACGAAAGTGGCCATCATCGATGTCCAGAATAAATAAGGTCCTTGTATATTCTCAGTGATTAGTAGCATTCATGCGATTTCTTCTGTAACTCTGAAAAGTGATAAAGTAATAACTGAGCACCTGAAATTAGTTCAATTTAGTATTTATTAGTAGTCAATCGTACAGCAATTCACTTACGAGTCTACCGCCTTCGGCAGTGGAACAAGACTTTATATTTTCCTTTTTCCGACTGGCAGTTGACAACCCGGTCGGTCAAACAGTTGCTGTGCAGCCATGGCAGGTCTGTCTGCTGCTGTTGCCCGCGCATTATGCCATTGTGTATGATTCCGTTGGCTTTGCTACATTTTATAAATTTTTAGTACCATCCAGTAGAATAATAAAATGGCAAGTCTGTTGGATTTGTGCGAGGAATACTTTGGTGCTCGAGATTTCTATGAGGTGCTCAAGATTCCAAAGACAGCCAATGAGAAACATGGTATGTTCAATTCTTCCTTAAGCTACTCACATAACCTATTGGATCAACAAATCGTTCTCTTATGTGATTCTTTAAAATCCGTTAATTAATTTAGATATACCTTAATATTTCAGTAAAAAAAGCTTATCATAAGCTGTCCCTGTTGGTACATCCAGATCGTGTGGAGGAAAATATCAAGGCAGAAGCTACTGAAAAATTCAAAGTTCTTGGCAGAATTTATTCTATCCTTAGTGACAATGATAAACGCAAAATCTATGATGAATCAGGTCAATTCGATGAAGAGAGCGAAGAGGTGATCATGCGCAACTGGGCTGACTATTGGCGGTCTCTTTTTAAAGAAATTACAGTCCAAGATATCAATAACTACGAAAAGGACTACAAAGGATCTGAGACTGAAGTAAAGGATCTCAAGAGAGCTTACATGGATAGTAAGGAAACTTTATTTTTCCTTGATGGTTTTTGGTAACTAATTGAATTTCCATGGATCATGTGATTTTCTAATTTTAGGTAAAGGAGATATGGACTATATCTTGGAAACTGTTCCCTTTACAAATTGCGAAGAAGAACCAAGACTGCATGCTATAATTCAAAAGTTAATAGATGCAGGTGAGGTACCAGAGTTCAAAGGATTTACGCAGGAGAATTTAAAGAAAAAACAGCGCAGGAAACGAAAGGTTGGTTATTTCTGCTACCATAGTCCATATTCTATTCCACAAATTCTACAAACATTACAATATTTGGTACACATTTAAGAATCTTTAATTTTACAAATTTGATTCGACGAATGGCATAATCAGTCAGTATGACTGGTTCGTCATAATCTTCCGCGAGAACAGGTCTCCCGCTGGGCTATTTTGATGCTTCTCTATTTTTACGTATAGGCAGTAACGTTTGATGGTCGTAGTCAGCGGCGTAGTCGTGGACGGCGGGTGGAGAGGGGGCACTAGTAAATAAATAACCGGGTAACGCAAGAGCACTCTTCAGTCCACGGAAACAATTAGAGCGGTTTCATTGGCTAGTAATATGGTTCATCCTAAAGGAGCTTGCTCGGTTTCCGCGAAATAGTCCTCTGATTAATTTCGATTTGTTTCTCTGAAAGTGACAGTGCCACCCGACTTAGTTTTCCCTTTCATTTTGTCTGTCGCGTGTAGGAGACTTTGCAGGATGCGATTTTAAGAAGCTTCTAGCGTGAGTTTCCTTTCCTGGCAAAAGGATTTTCGTTTCGCCCAAAAATGGCTGCAATTACTCTGGTTGCGTTTTTAATATTTTTCGCCGGGAGCCTGTGCAGTGTTGCGGGAGTATGCGTGCGCGTAGATAATGAGGACATGCTTGAATACTCTTGCACAGGAGGATCCCCCACCGATCTGAACACAGTTCCTCGGAACGCTGAGAAAATTCGCATAACTAGAATGTCAATTCCGCGGATTACTGGAAACATGTTCAACCGATTCGGCGATACTCTTTGGGTCCTCGGACTGTCGAATTGCGGAATAGAGGAAATTGATCCTGACGCTTTCCGAGCTCTACAGAACCTTCAGCAGCTTACTCTGGACGGCAACAAACTCACAACCGTGAAGGCATCCTGGTTCGAAGGGCTGATTTACTTGACGTATCTCGATGTCAACTACAATAGTATCAAAAGCATCGAAGATGACGTTTATCGAAATTTGCCGAGTCTCGTGGACTTTCGAATTTCTGGAAATGAACTGAGCTGCCTGAATCTCGAGGCGATGTCTAACCTTCGGGAACTAAAGAGGATGTTTCTCAGTGAAAACGAACACTTCCAGTGTCCGCACGCGGTTTCCGCCTTTCTCGCCGATCGCGGCGTTATCTTTGAGAAGGATCCTGAATGGACGAACGTTGCTGAGGACACCGTATCAGCCGTGAGGCCAACAATTACGGAAACTTCGACTCCCAACTGGATACCCACATCTCGCGTTTATTCGCTGCTAATACCAACTACTCAGGAACTTCCAATGACCACAGAACCTACAGTAAGGATCGAGACGACAAGCTCAATTTCCATATCGGTAATGTCGTCGATACCACCGATACCAATAAATCCTATCTACGAAACGACGTCGCATACTCCAGAGTCAACGAGTCTTCTGGCGATTCCGCCATCACAGAGTTCGGAAGTGTCTTACGAGACACCCGGTTATCCATTGGACGTAACCGTGTTACCCGAATTGGCAAAGAGCCCGGATTACGAGCCGCCGGTCTCTCTTACGGAACCAAGCGTAGCTCCATCGAGTCCTCGTGCTCTCGAGTACAGTTTATCCACGGACCAGGAGACGACGGATTTTGTTGCTACAGAGAAGACTTTCGATTCGGTCTATTCGCAATCAGCGCCGCTTGAGAATCCGCCAGCGAGCAGCGAGGACGAGAAGAACTACGAGATGAATCCGGAAGCCGACAGACCAACGAGCGTGGATTATCCGATGCCACGCGAGTTGGAGATCTACGAGGAACTCGAAAATCAGGAAATGTCTTCTACGAGTCCCATAGAAACAACTACGGACAAACCGCTGCCACCCTGCCCAAAAAATTCCGCAGTCGAAATGCCGAAGTCGCTGAGCTCTTTGAGCTTCGGTTTTATCCTGTTGATTGGAAACATGATTTATGCGCAGCACATTTAGTATACAAAGGAATATTGTTGAGGCAAAGATGGACCTCAAGAACTAACGCGTCGTTGCGTACGAACTCGAAAAATGTGACGATAAGATTCTTTCTCTCTCTTTCTCTCTTCCTTCTTTATTTTTCTCTCAATTTAATATCTCGTGTCTAAGAGGATATCAATAATGTTGTGCTGACATTTCTGAAGAACGTTCGAGGCTCTACGATTAATCGCAGTTCACTAATTAAATCCTTACTAAGTATTTCTAACGATGTCTCATAGAAGCAATTATTAACCAATTGGTGTATCGCGACGGATGCGATTGCGTCGCCTCCTGCGTTACGTGAAAAGATAAACGAGCAGTGGAAACTGGATCACGGAAGCACTTGTTAAGGTCTGCCAGAAGAAAAAAAGGAATAAAAAAATAAGCAGGACGTCTATCGCAGCGAAGAAGCAGGCGTCAAAGCCCATGCGAACTCCTAGGTAATCTACTTTATTCTTCATTGGCTTATTTTTTTTCTTTCGTTCCGCTGCAAAAATTCTTCCTCCAATCGCAGACACTTACGGTGTTGACATTGGCAGCCTTCGCCCTGTACGCGACCTTGTAACAGCACGAAGATTCAATTGATGCTAACTAGTGGTGAGGGTCGCATTACATCCGGACGCTAATGAAATAATTAAAAGTCATGGTATAATGTCGTAATTATGCAACCGACGGTACCCTTCACTCGCAAAACGCGATGCGGATTCTACACTCCCGAATGCCGGATGCAGTCCCAGTGACACTGATGGTGGCTACAGCTAAATATAAAAGACGCCGTCGAAGGCGTCGGTACGCCAGAAGAAGATCCGATGGCAAGTTTACGGAGTCAAGTTCGAAGAGCGTCTGTGAATCCGTAGACTGGCGCAAGTGCATCACTCGACAAAAAGCAGCAGCTGCACTTGCCGATGCGTTTCTTGTCGATGCGTCGTGCACCTTCACCCAATTACGTAATACGCTCGGGACGTAGAGGAAGCCACGCTGTTCGTCCCAATCTCTGCTCGATGTTTTCGCAGATGTCATCTGCCGCTCAAGAGAGCCAAGGTCATCCGTCAATCCATGCCAAATGGTAATGAGTCTGCCTATTCAGCGAGAATTCCAGAAGGATTCTCACTGACATCTTTCCTATCACTTTGCTTCTGAGAACTCAATCCCAACAAGGCATTTGATTGTCTCATTGAAAATGCCTGCGAATTATTGGCTCCCCGTGACGAGACTTCTTCTTTCCGGTTCCACGTAACGAGGCGTCTTGACGATCTGAATGGATGCTGTGAGCGCCTCGCCGCTGACAGATGTTTATATATGTATGTCCCAGACTTGAGAAAAACCGACGAAGTACACGCCCAGAAATCCATCGCAAAACATCCACACTATATTCGGGAGCAATGATCTCCTCCCAAGTATCATCCATTTTTCTTCTCGGAAAGATCATAGGAGAGACATCGAATTGATATCGTCAATTTGATTTGACAATTGATGGGGCGCCGGCTTGTTCGCACGTGTCCCAGCCGTGTATATGTGCACGCAAAAAGCACGTAAGCACGCACGCGGGATTCCGTCGATCCTTATGTAATGGCTAACATTAGGCCCGTGTTTTAGGAGACCTGCCAGAATTATAAATACCGAAATCCGCGCAACTTTCGCAGAATATAGGATTTTTGGAGTAGGCCGAGCACGCAAAATGGAGCAGCCGCTCTTTTTCTACAAGTACTTTTTACATAGCCTAAGAACGAGAGAGACTCGTCTTCCTCCTTGGCATTGCGTACTTCCTCTCGAATTGTCGAAGTATTTTTTCTCGCCTTAAAAAAAGGTTATCGCGATGACGATGATCGAAGAAGCTTCTCGTCTAACCTCAGAAGTGGACGAATTATCGCTGCGTGGAATTTTCAACGCGTAAGCGCGCACGATATTTCACACCCTGGAAGAGAAATATTGCCGCATCTCCATATCACCGTGTCGTACCCATGTACTTCTTCGGAATTTTGTTCTTTTTAAAATTCATCCATGCCTCAAATTATTCTGGAAATATATAAAATACCTTAGCCTCGATAATCTTTCGTTAATTTTAACTTTGGCCCGGTTCAAAGTTTATTTCTCTTGGTCGACGCGCTTGCGTGCGAGATTACCTACGTGATGTTTAATAATCTTGAGAATAGACGCATGGCATGCTTCGAAAATAGAAGTCCAGTGGCGCTTCCGCCTCTCTCCTGAAGTGGACATAATCACCTTTATAAATAAGAGCACGTGCCACTCGATTCACTGGAGGTACGGATGCTCTGACTAACCCGGGTAACCCTTGGTTACTTCGCATTGCCCAGCGTTGTTCTGCCTTCTGGGTCTCTAAATATTTTTTGCTGCTGCCTCTTCAGTGTAACCTAGAAAGTTCTGGCTCAGAGTTCCTTATAAATCACTCGTCTATGTATATATATTTGTCTGATTACAGTGGGCCAAGGAGGCTGCAGAGGCCGAAAGGCTGGAGAAGATGTTGAAGCTCGAAAAGGATGAGAACGCTGCTGAGAACGACCTGGCCCTAGTGATACAGAACCGTAACAGAGCACGCGCTGGTCAGGCTGAGAACTTCTTCGATTCGTTAATCGAGAAGTATGCGAAGAAGACTGAGAAGTCCGGGAAGGGCAAAGCTGGAAGTACCACCAAAACTGCAAAGAGGACGAAAAGGAAGGCCTAAATCAGAAGCTACCTCATCGATCACGATTCTACTCTTATGGAATTCCTTCATTTGGACATCGCCCAGTGTTCCTTCATTCCACTTTAATTGGCATCTGAATCTTTTCGATACTTT
Source organism: Pachycephus smyrnensis (assembly GCA_030142225.1). NCBI lineage: Eukaryota > Metazoa > Arthropoda > Insecta > Hymenoptera > Cephidae > Pachycephus > Pachycephus smyrnensis. The sequence goes on along the minus strand of JARQST010000312.1, from coordinate 466,862 downwards.
TTCAATCTCGTATTCATAATTCGCGCGTATTTTACTGTAACTACTTTTTATGGATTAAATCGTTGTCTTTGAATTTTTTAATCCCGTTTCAGATCAGTATTCTCATTGTGAGATAAAATACGCTGTCTTTATCTTTTTCCTCTAAGTTACGCACAAAAAACGAGGTAAACAACAGATAATAAATAAGAACGAGAAGGAAAAGCGGATTGTGTATATGTAGGCGTTCAATAGATAAGCGCAATCGGTAACTGGTCTTCCGAGTGCATACCGACTCTCCAGGGAAACTGTTTTATCGATGGAAATTAGTCTTGCGAGCTAGCACACCATCTTCTGGTAAAAGTAATTCTCAAACAAGGAACGGTAGAAGCAATTTGTCAATGCATCGATAAAGTATCTACTAAGGTTCTCATTCTCCTCAACTTTCCATCGAATCAGTGACTTGAAGTTACTACTGTATAGCAGTGTCTTTACTATCATAAAAAAAACAGCATAGAATGATAAAGCAGACGATTCAAACACAAGAATTTCTAAAGGTCTCTCATCGACATACAGGTAGGACCCATAACCTATGTCTCAGTTCTTCTAATAATAATACACAATAATTTTCTGAAATTCCTGAGTACTATGGAGTTGTAGTCTTGTACTCTGGTGCAGCGAGCAACAAGTACTCATTGGTAAGCACGAGATTCTTGTTCGCGCGTTCGTTCGTTTCGTCGTTACATTAATAAATCCGTGTCTATGGATGCCAATGGATGCTGTCGATGCTGTCGATGCTGTTGACTGTTGCCGTTAGTGCTCGCGGATATAGTAATGTAGTAATGGTGATGCTAGTGGGTTCTGGGCATTATAAGTGGCCCGGACGCCTCGTATGGCCAGTCTCGTGTTACGTCTGGGCTGGCCCGAGCGACAACACGCCACACATCGGGTGACACGCCCGAACTTCCTTCGATTCCAGGACGGGCCCAGAAATGCCCAGAGCAACCCTTCCGGAAGAGTCGTTGCCCGAGCGATGAGGGGGGCAACCCTGAGGTAAAGCTGTCAAAAGACTTTCATTAGAAATGGTGAGAAATGGTGACGGTGATGGCGGAAGTGTGATAACGAGTGACTGCGTGACGAAGGGAACAGGTTATGATAGCGATAGAGTTTGTGAAATTTGTAGGGAAAAGAGTTGGCAAAACAGCAGAGTCCCTCGGCGGAATTTCCACTGGAAGCATCAGAAGCGTTTTTGCGTGAATTCGGTATCGAATTTCAAGCTGGACACCCAGTGTGTATGCGATCGACTCACACTGGTTCGCGATCACGTGTACGCAACCATCTTATTACGGATGTGTGGTGCAAACATAGGTAGCAAAGTGTAAACCACCATTATTATTAGCTAGACGTGTAATGGGAGGCCGGATTCGAGTTGGCGTAAGAAAAGTAAGACTATATGCACCGGGACTGTAACAATATTTTCCTTCGGCAGTTAAACAGCAATTAGATCGAGTCCCCCTGTGACTCCTACATTGAAAATATTATAAGACGCGATTACTCAGCCGACAGTTGGAGAGGGAAAAGAGAGGAACCGTAAGAACGCTGGCAGGAATAAAGAGCAATCGAGTTGAAATCAATGCCGGCGCGAGACTAGAAATATTTCCAAGTCCTGGACGAAAGGCACGTGGACGCAGCTCCAAGATGAGCCACGGAGAAGTAGCTTTGTAATGGAAGTACGAGGAGGAGGCTGACTATCGTAAGTCGGAAGACCAAAGATGGAAAAAGCCGTGAGGAGGCAGCGCTAAGGATGTTAGGTCGCGGTTAAGCCAGCAATAATACTTATAGTACTATTTTAGTCGTGCGTTAGGCTCACTTGTTTCTCTCCTCCCTGCGCACGGCAGAGATGCAATGTATGTTCCTCGTGCACCCCGTTAAGTCTCCGGAGAGCCCTAGAGGGTGATCGAGGAATGAGGTGAGTGAGTGAGAGAGGGTGGACAAGAGGGCGAGAGGGCCGGCGGGGAGAGCGACATTCCAGAAGGCGGCGGCGGTTCTCGTGGGAAACTGAAGAGAGAGAATGAGAGGAGATCGTCTCGGGGAGAGAGGGAGGGAGAAAGAGAGAGAAAGAGAGAGAAAGAGAGAGAGAGAGAGGTTGCAAGCCTTAAGGCATCGTGCGCAGCTCGTGCGACAAGCCGCGTGTATCGCAACATGTGCTCGCGAAATTTACGAATTTTCATTTCGCAGAATTTCACCGGCGATTTCCTGGGATCCAATAAGCTTCTGTGACAGTAGTGGGAGATAATTGTACAGGATCATTCCTAACCCTCCTTCTCGGCCTCCGTTTCCCATCTCTCAAGTAGAGAAGACGAATTATTACGCGCGAGAAATACTATACGACCAGCTGATAAATAACATGGCAAATACGAGTTCCACTCCAATCTGTCAATGAGAGAATTTTCGACTTGGTTGCACTTAAAGTTAAACGGATCGAAGCGGTGTGAATTCCCTTTAAGGAATACTCCTAACAAGATGGGCGATTTCTAAGAGGGAACTGTGAACATAGCTTGACGGCGAAACTGGCCAGGTGCTCCTTCTCTTGTAAAGCCGAACGAGCGAAGGAGCCTCGCGCCTCTTTGGACGCGTTCGAGCATTATGAGCATTATGAGGGATCAAACTTGGCGCGTCTTACGTTGGCAGTGTGCAGGGAGCCGTAACAGTGAGTTTGACGCGAAACTTAACGCGAATCCAGCGGTCGACCTGCATCCATCGCCGGATGATCCGAGCAAAAGAATGGCGGAGCCCGATGGTTGACCGAGTTGCACGGCGGCCAGGGTGTGCGCGTTCCTTGCGCGTCAAACTGGCACACGGACGTTAACGCTTAACTGCCAACAGCTCGAAGCTGCACCGAAGGGGCCTCATCCGGGCAACAAGCCCATTTCGACGCCTCACTCACTCGTTCGCTTGTCTTCTCGTGTCTACCAAACGTCCCGTGGACCTCGATTGGCTTTCATCTTCATCCATCGAAGAATCGGGAGATGCCGAGGATCCTGAAGAAGAATCAACACCAGAGGCGAAAGCATTGATACGAGCGACGGAGGAGGATGAGGAGAAGAAGAAGGATTAGGAACGGAAGAGAAGGTTCCACGGGGCATCGCGAAGGAAGATCGTACCGGTCCTGCGGGACACCCTGTATAGGTAGGCAGGCAGGGAGGCATACCGCCGCGAGATGAGAAGGAGGGAAGGTGGAGAGTTAATTGAATCCGAGCAGCGTATAAGTGGAATGGCCTATTCCTCCAGACGACTCTTCTTATTCTTCTTTCTTCTGCGTACCCCGTGCCCCCTATCCCCGTTCGGAGTCGCTCCCGCCACCCCCTGAACACAGCGGCCACGACTACGACGGTGATCGGGGGAGTCGGGATGAAGAGGGCCGCGGCGGAGGTTGGTTCGAGGGTAGAGAGTCGAGGGCAGGGAAGCATTCCTTTGTCTCTGCGCACGGACCTAGATCATATAGCTATAGGCGTGCACCCCTTGCACCCCTGGCACACCGGCGTATTCGGTATTTGCGTACCTCGAAATAGCCGGGGCCCTCTTGCACACCGCAAAACCAGTTCGGGTGAGTAAACAAAAAACGAGCAGCCGAGAGCGCGTCTCCATCCGCGCACCGCACCCGCACCCGTGCCTGCGCCTGCGCCTGCGTCTGCACCCTCAACCTTGTTGGCCGAATCGCTGCTTTATTGCTAATTCGAAGACATTCGCGCCAGAATGAAATTTTATAGTCGACCCGCGGCTCTCTTCAGTCGGTTCCGCAACGGAGCGAGAGGCCACCTCGGGAGGTTCCTCGTCGTTTCGTGCAGATGTCCCTTCTGGAAAATGGGTCGCGCAGTACCGAACTACCGATTGTCCGGCACGCGACACTCTGCTGTCGAGAGCAGTGATGCGGAGTATCGATCGGGTTGAACAGCCTGAGGCGCAAGTGACACCGTGCGAAACGTCGCAGCTCGCGAGCATTGAAGTCACCGTCATCGCTGGGCTCGGTCGTGGTCGTCCTGTCGTCTTGTCGTTCTGCCGTCCTGTCGTCCTGTCGTCGACCTAGTCGCACGAGCACAAACATAAAACAAATATGTACGAGCGACTCGACTAGCACGGCAAACAGTGCGACTGAAAACCCGACGCTTACGTCAACTTCTCTGGATCGCCGATTCTCTACACTCGGTACAGTCCACACACTCCATATTCTGCACTCTGCACATTCCATGGAGATCGCAGTACACTCGATAGCCCCATTCTATAGACTTAGCTGGAGGAGAGTAGCTCATTACTTCGAACAAGTATATAATGACTCCTCGTACGACACGTAATAAAGTGTCGGCTCGAGAGTTCCTCTCCAGCAGGGTTAATCGTTCCAGGTTTTATTCCATCTGAAGAGCCTCTGGCCTCCTGGCACGGATCATCCGAAGGCGCTTTCTTCTTGAGCGATCTTCACAAGAACAGCCAGAACAAGGGCTGCGACATAGTTTTGGCTAGAAAAAGAAAGAATCCTGGCGAACGGCAGAAGTCAAAGGAACTCCATTGGATAGTAGATCATTTTTTTCACATTAAAAAAGGGCTTGGTTCTAGATTACAGAAAAGAAGAGCGCACGATGCGAGGAAGAGGCGAAAGTAGAGAGACAAAGAGAGTAAAAAAGAAATTGCAATATCTCATTAAAAGAGGTAGGAGGTTTCGGTGTGAGAGAAGCTTAAATGCGAAGGGCTCTCTCTCGATAGGGTGGGGGAAGAACACGGCGCGTAAGTGTCGCCCCGTAGAAATCAAGTTAGGTGTCAGGGGGCCCGTCCTCCCCCTAATTGACAAATTGGAATCTTATTAGAAGCCCGTGATGCCGTGAACCAATGCCGGGCCGGCCGAGCAGGTTGGACCAGGCGAGTCGAGGAAAGCGAGGAAGGAAGCGAGAGAAAGAAAGAGGAAGAGGAGAGAAGAAGGTGCGAGAGGGAAGAAGAGGGGTAGAGTGGCGATGTAGCAGAGGTCGGCTGGGTAGGCTGCAAGCGGGACCAGGATCAGCCTAGAGGGAGCATAATACGAGGAGGCCCGACACTAACAGGTTGTAGAGTGGCCCAGGAGGCTACCTTCGCTCGGCGGCCCGTCCGCTCGGTGAATGCCACCCAGGAAGCGTTCGCGCGTGCGCGCGCGCTGTGTGGCCTCGACAGTGTCGACCACCGGGGCGAGCCGAAGGCTCCCGACGAGTCGCGAGCGCGCCCGAAGCGGACGTGTGCGGGCCACCCGGTAGAGCGCGCGCGTGCCGCGTCCTGTGTGGTCCTCTGGTGAGCCTTCTCTCTACGTGCGTGCCCCATGCATTCGCGGTGCGCCCTGCCCCCTCCAGAGGGCTTCCTCCTCCTCCTCCTCCTCTTCTTCTTCTTCCTCCACCACTTCTTTTCTTTCTCCTTCTCCATATCGGCCTCTCTTGGTTTCTCTATCGTTCTCCAGGGCGCCTTTCGAACCCACCAGAGTCCCTTATCGTCCTGTACACGTTCACCAGCACCGGCACCTCATCCCCGTCGCCACTCGTTTCTCGCTTCCCTGTTTCTATCGCACGACCACGTGCTAACTTACGAGCTACGAGCTACTCCCACCTCATCCATTCCTGATCAATTTCGTATATGGTACCGGCATCGCCATCTCCAAATCAATCACATATTCTCCTCCCATTTCAGCGTCCCTATTAAACGGCTATCGCTGTCGAGTCCAGCCGAACTTTCTACGTGTCAAGTGTCACGCTTCTATTCTCTCCCTTTGAACCTTTCGCATCGTTATTCCGTGACGACACCTCCGGAGGCTCCTACCCACCCGTGCGGAAGCATCCTCGTGTGATTTCGCGAGGTTGCTACACCGCTGCAAATCTTAACTCTCGCATGTCAAACGTAAATGGCCTCTGGCCGGCGTTAGTCAAAATGAGCGCTGAGACGGATGGATGAGGAGGAGGATCAGCGAGATGAGAAGGACGTGGAGGATGGGAGGCTGGTGATGTGGATGGTGGTGGTGGTGGTGGTGTTGAGGCAAGTTCAAAGAGCCGCCAGCGGTAAAGAGCTCCTCGGGGTCTCCGTCGGCGCGACTCACACTTCTCCGCAGGAGTACACACGCACACGCACGCGCGGCACCTTTCCCAGCGGCAGCCTCGTTTCTACCGGCAAATTTATTTTATATTTCTACCTTTTCTGGACCTTTCACAATATTTGGCTGTACTTTGGCATCCTATGCCGCGGCGGCCTCAGTCACTAGATACGGCTTTGAGCCTTCGGTGATGGATGGTTCTCTCCATACCCCACGAACTACACTCATCCTCCCCATCAGCATCTCACCTGGCAGGGACGGAGACTTCCTTTCAGAGGCCTCGGTCTTACCCTGTTGCCACCTTTTCATTGATTCTCCCGTTTCTCCACAGATCCTGCTGCTTTTTCCACGAGTACAGCAGCGTCGTATTTATAATGAAAGACAACTGACTCTCCCACCAGTCGGGCAGCTCGAGAAGATCCACGTATCAAGATTCATCGATCGAAATTGCGTCAAGGGAAAGCCCTGGGAGTCTAGGTGCCCTCTCGGATGCCGTCCCTGGCCGCTGGGTGCCTACACGGCCCATTCCTGCGAGTTCGTGCAGGTATATAAATTCTGGTGCTATTATTGGGGTTTGTGCCTTCTCACAGGGCCCAGTGGACCCCACGGCGGCCCCTTTGAGCCACTCTTTCCGCCTCTCCGTGCTAGCCTCGAAGCCCCCCTCTCCCACCACCCCATCTTGTTTGTTTTCCCTCGCATCTTCCGTTTGCTAAACGCACCTTAAATTACGCGGCCAATGATAAATATTTGTCCCGTCCATTACGCGGCCCATAGGACCCTTCTTTCACAGAACACCTTCGTTTCGTTCTATTCCATTCGGTTCTCCGAGATCGAGTTACGCCGAAGGGATCACTTGGCTGGTGCTAAACGCGCCTAACTACTCACTAACGGAATCCTCCTATGTCTCATCTTTCGAAACTGGAACAGAGTCCGAATTCTGCCGCCACGCACTCACTCCTTGTCTCTGACTGGGGTCCAAGCAGACGGGATTCTTCCGTGGAGCTACTTCCGGAGATAAGTATTCAGCCGGGCTGTATCTTCTGCGGGAGTTGAGAAATTCCCATCGAGAGTATCTTACATTCGGAGTGGCGCTGTCGGCGTATGCGTGATCAGAAAGATAAGTTTGTTATCTATAAAGTCAACTATCCGTCAGACTGCTCGACTGCTTGGCTACTCTGTTGCTCGGCCGTTCGGCTGCCCGGCTGCCCGGCCGCCCGATCGGGCAGTCAGCCACTCGGCCGGGCCGGCTTCTTCGGCTCGCATTGGCTTCGCCTGGCCTGGCTATCAGTCGTTGCGGAACGACTGATCCTATCGTTCGACCGAAAAACACTGTGCTGTGCGTCGTATCGCGTAGTAACATACTATTCCGCCGCGCCGGAATGTCGCAGACGGCGATACTTTCATCTGGGCAGAAGTGTGTGCGGCTACGGGACTAACAATTAGTGATAATTAATATTAACAACTTTTATCGCATGTATTCGGTACATTCGGTAATATCGATTAAACGAATCAGCCTGAGTTCCATGTAAGACAACGCAAACCCTCCGCGAAGAGTACTAGGCATTCTCAGAGCCAGAAGGGAAGCAAAGATTGGAGGTCACCGGAAGGTCTCGAACGGCATCATCAGGACGTAGGGTGTCCTCGAGGATGGTGCGGTAAAGTGAGTTTCAAGGGGAAGGGCTTGGGGGGTGGGGGCGATTAAAAGTGGCCGGTCAACTCGTTGGGAAGTTGCTCGATTCAAGCCAGGGGTGGCTCTCAGGGGTCGAAAGTCATTGAGCAGCCTAGAAGTGACAGAGTGCTGGACGAGGACCAGAAGAACCGACTGTAAGAGAAAGAAGCAGAAAGACTGGGCAGCGAAGCCTGGCACTGGAGGTGGATGCTGAGGTAGTGGGGGTAGAGAAAGGGCGAGAGGGAGGAGGAGCGTGAAGGAGTGAGGTCGAGAGAGTAGAGCGAGTCGAGCCGAGAGGAACCGAGAGAAGTCAAAAGGAGTCGAGAGGAATCGAGAGGAAAGCAGAGAGACGAAGGTCGCAGCGTCCAAGTGCGACAAGGAGAAAGGTAGACGGCAGTGGCACTGGAGTTCAGGAAGCGCACCTGTCCTCGTTTACCTGGTTCGCCCCGCCCCGACCAATAGACGGCCTACCGTCCCGGTGACGTCACACTTGGGCATCGAGGGCGGATGGTAGGGGCAAATCCAGCAGGAGTCCCTGAGATCAACCCGGGGGTGGCTGGTGGGGGTCACAGGGCTGAGAGGGACCTGCCTCGTGAATTACGCCGAACTACGGCGAAGTGAGCTGAAGCGAGGGGCGAGGTCTCGTACATCCTCCCCTGCGCCTCCCCGTTTCTTCACTCACTCGCTCTCCTTTGCTCTCTCCTTTCATCTTTTCTCTCTCTTTCTCTTCCTCCGGTCGGCTCCGGTCCGTCCTGGCCAGCCGAGAAACGCCAAAGCGATCGGGCATTTCCCACCTCCGGCTCGTCCGGAAAACGTCCATAGTGTCTGACCTTCCTTTAAACCGCCTCCAGTCAAGATTTTGACGTTTCGCGAGAGTCACCATCAGCATCACGCAGCCCAACTGACAATTTCCGTTTTGCCTCCACGGCATTGACATCGACACCGACGTCTCGGTGATCGTCGTTGTCGTCGTCGTCAACGTCGTCAACGTCGTCAACGTCGTCATTGTCGCCTTCCCAGTAGTTCGTCCGCTGCGTCTGACGTGCAGCCTAAGATAACGAGCGGAAGATACAGAGAAAAAGGAGAGCTTGCGCGGAATTATCCAAAACCCGAGGAGAATCGTGATAACAACGTGAGTGGGAAGTCGAGAAGAGCGGGCGACTTGTGCGTCGAGTGTCTAGATAGTCGGAAGTCGTGAATCGGCTCGTAAATCGTTGCTTGAGATCGGTGATTCGTTCGGTGAGCGGGTGGGTGGTAATGGTGCTCGCGTCTCGAGCCTACGAGATGTAGGCATCGCGGGATTCAAAATAAGTGGAACCAACGGGGTCCAGTGGTTCGCGTTCGAGTTGCAGTTAGAGGTTGAAGTGACAGGTGTGGTGTGTCGCGGTGGTTATCGAAGTAAGTGCAGGGTGTGATGCCCTGGTTATGGTTAGCCAGTGAGGTAAGAGGAAAGAGGAGGACCGGCTTGCGATCGTGCCGTGAGAGAAAGGAGCCATCGACTCACTGACCTCCCTTCGAGGGTGTGATTATGGTGTACACCGTGGTAGCGCTGGCAAACCACAGAAAGCGGGTCTTTCTGCAAATTCTGGTGCTTCTGTCTTTCTGGCTGCCCACGCTGGAAACGGGACTGGTTCTCGGCTGCGGTCCCGGAAGGGGTGGCGGCAGGAGACCCATGTTCCGGAAGCTGACGCCCCTCGTCTTCAAGCAGCATGTGCCCAATGTCAGCGAGAACACCCTTCCAGCCAGTGGACTCAGCGAGGGTCGTGTCTCCAGACACGACTCCAGATTCCGCGACCTCGTTCCCAACTACAACGCGGACATCGTCTTCAAGGATGAGGAGGGCACCGGTGCTGATCGTCTAATGACACAGGTGAATAATCAGCTTAGTTTAATCGAGCGATGCCTTCCCGTTCCTGTGTGCTCCCAAAGACCCCCTGCAATCAGGCAGGCCCCCTTATCTTGCCAGGAACACGAATAGCCGTGCCCCACTACCGTCACTGTCGCCGTCGCCGTCGCCGCCGCCGTCGCTTCGGCGGTTATTTATTCACCGGTTATTTATTCACCGGTAGCGCGCGCGTTTCTCCCGTCCAGGAAGAGACACGCGTCTTTTATTCCCACGAGTGATAAAGGCGAGTGGTACGCGTGCGCCGGGCCCACCTTGTTTCATCCGGCGGCATCGCTAAGGTTTCTACTGAAAAAACATAACTTGTTACGACACGAATAGAGCAGTGCTCTCAAACGACGCGTTCATGTTTCGTGCGTAGGCACAGCAGTGGGCTAGTAGCGTCTATCAGGCAACGACGCGTTCATTTTTCGGTCGCTTTGTATGTTTACCCACTTTCGCAAAGCATCTTTATCGCTCGGAGAGATGAACGTTGACCGGCGCCGTACAATCGAGTACCTATCACTCAATGGTTTCGCTCGTGCAAATATTAACAAGGAACCTCTTGATTTTCGTCAGATTCCCCTTCCTTCCCACTTCCTTAATACCCTGACCGAAGACGAAGAGAACTTTGTATCAACCGGTGCTCATCGAAGGGATTTTCTTTTTTCTCCAACGTCCATCATTCGATCGTTGTTTGATAACTGATTCGGTATGACGACGATAGCCGTGGGGGGGGGGGGGGGGGGGGACAAAGTATGCCG